>JASANE010020361.1:0-53636 GCA_030248225.1 Trileptium ribeirensis | reverse complement strand
CGATTTCCAAAAATGTAGTCTGTATATATATATTTTAGTTATATATCGCATAAGAATGGTCCATATAGATTATTTAGGTAAGATGAATACGATGGTAATTTAGAAATCAGCACGAACATTTCATGCGTCTTCAGCGGTTTTAGGTTGATTATCGGTGAACCCGAATTATCGAACTAAATTTCAACTATCCTCACTTATATATATAGTTGGTTATGCGCTGTTTTCTGTTCTTTTAGATACGCTATTTCAGGGCTTGAGACACGTAAAGCAGATTGTGGTTCCTTAACTCCTATCAGACAAGCATTTTATAAGGCTTCATGATTTCGAGACGTTTTTGGGTTGCATGTGTACATCAAACACAAAGCTTGCTACAGGTGATTACACATAATGACAGCTTTTAAATGAAACCAAGCTTGGTGTTTTTCTCACTCACTTAGGATATGCTTGTTATAGCTGCGAAAGTCGAATTTTCGGAGCGAGCCTGGCTCGAACGGTCGATGCAATTTGAAAAGTAATGAAGTATGATTTAGATGAAATTGGCTCGGAACCGAAACTGATAGGAAAAATTTTTTATGAACTGAAGTATTGGAAAGCGTTTCACAATTCGTAATTTAGAAGCCCCGTTACAGTCATTGAGTACATGAGATTTGATGCTCCACGGTAAAGTCCTGCATCTCTATGATTTGAATAAGATAATTTGTGTTGGCGGGTAAAGCACCAATAGTTACCATGGACATACCAGGCAAGTTCGTGAATATAGCTGATTATTTTTAAACTTGTCTTAATTTTCATTTCAGTATGTTAATTTGCTGTCGCAGCTAGCGACGCTGTTGCTATCCCGAATATTAATTTATTATGGATGGTCTTCATAAGACAGTGACCGATACTACCCCACTGTAAACCAGCTCCATCAACCCGTCTCATTCTTTGTCTGGTATCATTCACAGACAAGAGACTTTGTACCTTCCCTAAGCTCATGTTTAAATAAATATTCTTGCCTTCAAGGAATTTTTAAGTTATGCCGTGGACAAAATAATAACATGTTACATACGCAATAGTGCGTTTATATAGTGGGGGTGCACTTGGCGTCTACTAAATATGGCGCATTTCATGCTTCTTGCGTCAGCGGGGTAAGGATACTATGGTTGGGGATGAAAAACAGTGCATAGTCTCAGGCAGTTGTTGACATCGGAGGTTGGTGACGAAGTGATAGTAAATGATTGCCCCCTTTAAACCTTAACAGTTACGTATATAGCCTCCCGCAATGTGATATGAAAAGACTCATGGAAGTGCAGTGAGTATGTTTCAGTGTTAGGCGTTTGGCTTTTTTCGATTTTGCTTTAAAAACTATTGCCTACTCCTATATTTTGTTGCTTCAGATTTTCCACGGCGCAGACAAAGACGTTTTGTGGCTTCAGCGCGATTTCGGTATATACATCGTTGGAATTTTCGATACAGGTTTGTCATATGTAATACTTTATTATTAGCCATGTAATCAGCCTTGGACTGTATTGATGTCTCCTTGTGGTAATACGATTCATTTCTTAGTTCGGTATTATAGAAAATGTTGGTTGAGTAACCGTTGGTTAGAGTAAAAGCGCATAAAGCTCAAGGTTGTGGTTCGAATACAATATGTGCCGATATTTTCCGATATACTACCATGAGGTCATTTCACTAAACCATGTCATTTTAGTCGGGGGGGGGGGAGGCTACATCGGCACTTTTTGGCTCATACCACCAGTGTTTTGGAAGGAAATTTAATGTCGCTGTGAGCTGTAGTAATAGCATGTCCGATGGTCATAATGAGGTATGGCGGACCTCTGTAACCCTAACATAGCAGGAGCCAGGGGCCTTCAAACCGGGTTGGCCAAATGAAATCAAAAACACATGTCCCACTATAAACGCTCGCCGTATCGCTAGCACGTGATACATATATATATATATATATGTTTTTCATTTCGGTGTGATCCTTTGGTATTTGCTAATTTTTCCGCAAAAACTCGTGAATAAGCATCGACACTGAAACTGACGTCAAGCTTCCGAAAATTTTTTTCGTGACATGTAGCCCCCTCTCCTACCAAGCTCAAATCTGGCAGCTTGCATACGCTTGTAAATAACGTCAAAGTGCACTAGCGCCAAAAATGCTATATATAACGGTAATCTTAATCACTACAGGTATTATTGCAAAAAGAATATCACGTCTGTCCATGTGTTGTTTGACTATGAGGTCGAAGGTCATGAAGTACCAAAAATGGGACATGCAAAATTTACAACCGACCTGATGAAAATTAAATTTAAAAAAGCCAAATTTAGCATACAGGCTTACAATAGGCCGGATAGAAACATAGTAACGCCCCTCTAGAATCGACCCATGTATTAAAAATTTTTTAATGAAAATGTTGCCCTCACCCCTGACATGACGTGTAGCCCTTCCCCCCCCCCCCCGACCGCATGTATAATAAAAGAAATCGAAGGTGGCAAGAACCATACAAGTTCATCATCATTCAGCATCATTGCACCATGATATGGGCCGTGCTGCTAACTGGGTAGCTAGAGAACCCTTCTTCCTGCCCACACATCTATTCTTCGCATTGTCCTTGGTATCATCACCTAAATGTAAGCTAATCATAGATCAATTGTGTTTGTTTTACAGCAGCGCCGTGTTAAAATAAATCTAGAATCTCTAGAAGTAGCCAACGTTTCACGCAATGTATGTTGTAAGGAGGTGTAGCCCCCACCGACCTGAAGTATAGTCCCCTCATGTGTAGCCCTCCCGACTAACACATCCGCCCCTCGCAATTTACGTCAATATTTTTGCAAGGAAAATGAACTAATTTTTATATTTAGCCGGGCATCAGTCCCAACTTGTACAAGTGTTAAAAAACAACATAGACAAATGGTAAGTATTTTATTTAGATCATGTTATATTAGTAAGGAAGTCCAACAGCGCAGATAAACGAGTACTCGATACCTCAAATGTTTGCCCGCAGCTCTGCGCCGGGTTCCAAAACACCCAAGCTACTGTCTGCTCTGTGGCAAAACCCTACTCCGGGAAACGCGCATTTTCTTGGCGCAAACAAGTTGTTCTCATCGGAAATTAAGTTGTGAAGCTTTGCCTATTTCGTTATCACAAAGCAGATAGATCATTTGTTCGTTCTAGCGCATTGTCATCCCTTGTTAGTCTTATGTTCGGTAGATTACATCCTGGTGATAATACTAATCAGTTATCTCCTGGTATTACATTTGATATCTCGTGGGTCTTCATTTTGTTAAGCCGCTTGCCATTACTTCTGGCGGTGGGACAAATATTGACACATGTGTCGCCGTATCTGTTATAGCTTTGAATAAAAATACATTGGATGTTGCAGATTACTCTCAGCACTTTGTTTAGCTACTTCTGATTGTCATAGGTCAGGAGTTTACGCCACCCGCTTGGTTGTCTCGGTTGTAGTCTGGGCTTTCCAAATCGGGGGGTGTGGGAGGTCCTGGTATTTTTCGGTGCCCCCTGGTTTAGAACAGGTGTCCCCCGGTTCACGTCTCCTGGCAAAATTTTGGGCTCCCCCGGTTCATCGCCTTTTGGAAATTTTTTTTGTTTCCAATAGGTCCAAAGTACACAAAAATTGATCAAAATTTGTACTAAACTTCCGTTCTGACGCCAAAAATTTCTCAAATTTTATCAAAATTTGTTTCGAAATCGCTTTTTCTCTCCATAAATAGCGTTCTAGCAGGGTTTCTGATACGATATTTAACTGTTTTTGTCATGGCAAAATGACCCACGACAGAACCGGGCTCCCCCGCGGTACGGAACTAGGGGCTCTGGTTCATGCCCCTTAGCAAAATTTTTAGCGAATGCAAAGCCCCGATAGTTGAAATAGTTGGTACTGTTAACGCACACCGCATTGACGGATCCTATTCCTTTCAAGCGTATACATTTTGTGTTGAGTGTTTACCTGAACTTGCTTGTATTGTTCATAGTTGTCACTGTTGCGACATCCCAAGCTGCTTTTGAACGAGTATAATTTTTGTATATGACATTAATGCTATTTTAAGGTCAAGCCATGCGTTTGCTCCAATATCCGAAATTTTCGCTCGCTTTCCTAATCAAACAGCTTCTAAACGTCGATTTGGCAAAAGATTTCCAGTACGCAGATTGGCGTGTTCGTCCGCTGCCGCCGAAAATGGAGCAGTATGCCCGCTCCGACACGCACTATTTGATCTACGCTGCCCGATGTCTTTGGGTCGAGCTGAAAAACCGGGGAAACGAAGATAATAATCTGCTGAAGGTTTGTTGCTTTTACTCTATCGTTTTTATTTCTTCCATCGGTGCTGACAAAGTTGTTCGAAGTCTGGTCTGATCGGTTCTGCATACCATTATGCAACCAGTTATAAAATTGTAGATTTGCTTGTGTATTAGTAAATGTGGATATTATACACAGGTCTTTTATATCGTTTAATTGATTGCTCTCGAGAAAAGTTGATAATATTTTGCTGAATAGTAAGATACTCTTCAGCTTGTTTTGTATGCTAAGCCTATAGAGACGCCGCGGTGCGTTTGGCGCTGTCCCCGCCTCTGTGTGTCATTGGGGACAGTTCATCAGACCCCCTATATTTCGTGGGGCTATGTCCCCCGCACCGCGATTTCGAGGGAAGATAGTACCAAACGTACCGTGACATCCCTATAGGCTTAGCATACAAAAGCTGAAAATGTCATACTCCTCATTAAAATAACACGAGCTCTTGCTATTATTTTTGCAAGGATGACTTAGCTAGTTGTGTATACCCATGTAGACTAGGCTTTCACCCCACGGTAGATCTATACAATTAGGTTAACGCCGTTTTTCTCTTCTACAAAAGTAAATGTAGATGCGGATGGACGCAATTGAGTTGGTATAGATGAAATTGCGCCTGAACGAGGGCGGACGTAATTTGGTATGCGATCAGTTTTTGTGCTCTTAGTTTTGTCCATGGCTGTACGTATAATGAACCGTTATTTTAATGTTGGTTTTTTACTGGGTTTCTCTTTGAGTTGTACAGGTATGCCTTTCGAATTCTCACATTTCCTATTTCATTCGGAATTTTTAATTTATTTACAGGCAGCTTTCGCCCGTAGTTGCGATATTGCCGCTCAGCTGTACGAAAAGCCTCAGCTTGAGCCGAACAGTCATGAACGTCTGGTCCGCGATACTCGACGGATGTCGACGATGAATCCTCGACAGCTGTTAGCACTTCAGCAAATCTACGCGTGGCGTGACAAAATTGCCCGTCTCGAGGACGAATCGGTGCACTACGTCCTACCCAACCATATGTTGCTCAATATTTGCGATGTTTTGCCTCGCGAAGCCCAAGGTATACTCGCATGCTGTAACCCGGTCCCGCCATTGGTCAAACAGGTACGTAAGTAGAGTGTGTTTCTATTCCCTGTGGTTTCGTTTTAACTTACGCTTAGGGAGAGAGCATGGCGCGCACGATAGTCAAGATTGACTGGCTCTACGGATTATTTAGTATTGAAGTAGCATGTAATCAATACATCACAACGCTTATTTAATATCGAGTAGGTGCAGCCTCGTTGACTCGCGCAATATGCGTTCGGGGCGTGGTTGAGGGAATATTACGAACGTTGAGCTTTGGTTTCAATCCTGATAATACTTGCTGGCTTTATACATAACCTAGATGTTAGTAATGACTGTATATGGTACTTGCATATATTAATTTAACCAGCTTTCACAGCTACAAATTCATTATATACTCAACTGGTTTCCAGTAAAGGCTCCAGTTGCCAAGAATTGGCGGGTGTTGAAAAACGTGGAATTTGTACTGAATATTTTAGTACAAAATACCATAATTTCCTCCCTCGAACCGGGGTTGGTTTGAAAATTTTCTTGTTGCAACTTTGCTTGTTTACTGCCAATGTGGACACTGGTCGACTGTTGGTGTGGGAGAAGAATGTACGACCCAACCGTTTGGAAATGCGTCTCTTTAATTGGGTTAGTTATACCTTTACATTTTCATATTATACAACGCTTTCAAAAATCTATAAGAGATTTTTAAAGTTTCTTCGTATTATTGCGTGTTTTTATCTTACAATGAGTACCTATTAAGTGATCAAGCAATCTGGATATCATGGTTTTGCTATCTAGAGCCCAGATTGATTATATTATACCTTTTCATGAGGTTTTAAGGGTTTTGCGATCGACTTCCAAAATGTGGTTAGTTTTCTTATTTTGGTTTCACCTTTCGGACGTTAGCAGTGGGTTTAGGGTCCATATACCCTATAGCCAGAATGTAGTCTGTTTTCTGTGTCTTGATTATGTATTGCGTTGACGAATGTTCCGCGAATAGGTTTTTCGGTGTGCTGGATACGATGGTTTGGTTATCTAGAGACTAGCACGAATATTTCGTGCGTTTTTAGTTATTTTGCTGTGGGTGTAGAGTCAACAACATTTTAAGGTTTTCAGCGGGATCAGCGTTACGTAGGTTTTAGTTGCAGTATATACATCAAATACAAAGGCTGTTACAAGTGATTACGGAAAATGACCAGTCAAAACCACTCTCGCTTCGTTTCCCCTCACTTGCGAGTTACTAGTATGTACTATATGCTATGTTATGAGTATAACTATGCTTATACTATGAACATTTCGGAAACTTGATATTTGGCAGAAGCATACCGTCTATCGAATTCCTCAGAAGCAGCAGTTATTGAGGTTGTGGCAGGCCAAGTGTCGAACAACGGCCGTAACAAAGAGAGTGAGGTTCGTAAAACATCATGTGTTTTGGGTATACAATCGTTTTTGGCATAATTATCAAAGTTTTGAGCAGGGAAATCAGGTAGTAATTTGGACGAGTATTTGGTAAAAATGCGACTGTCAGGTACCAATAACGGCAACCGTTATTGTTTACATGTGAGTTTTTTAAACTCACCTGGCACTGCGAATAATCCCGACGCAACGATTGCCCAAACCAAGACAAAATTTAGATAGTGGACGGAAGTGCAGCTGACACAATCCACACCATAACACTGTTTTGGGGAAAATTTGGGAACGGTTTCGCACCTGACTTATCACATGGATTGTGGTTACTGTTAGGGCTTGGCCAGTTATCAATATTGCTCTATATCTGCAATATCGGTATCAGTATTTCTGAAACATCAAAAATCGCGAACGGTAAAGAAGATTTAAAACTAACAAGAAAATCACGAACTAAATTTAGTCTTTTCTACAATAAACAAACATAGTTTCCAATTCACACCATGTGTTCCCTTACAATAAACATGGATAGCTTGAGTGGATACCCGGCACGTCTCAAAAATTCCTATATTCCATGTAAAATCTCTGTAAGGAAAGGTTGGGAGCGACGGAATGCGATGGAGCTGGAAAACGAATAGCGAATGTGCCCTATAATTTTCCCTTCTTTCAAAATTCAAGCTACTGGTGTCTTCTTCAGTAAATTTAATCCAATCGTAGCCCCCTGCACCTAAAAAATTTTGTATCTATTGTAGCTGGAAAATATAAAGTGAATACAGATAACGTTATGAATGGTGGTCCCGCATTTGCGCATTTGAGTAAATTGAAGCCCATTTTGAATCCATTCTTCCGGTGGGTTGAAGGATAGCTGGAACACCGCGACAAGGCGAGCTTCTTTGTTCCTAAAGAAGATCTAAAAGCGGTGTTCTTGGCCTACATACAAAGCGCAATCGAATATGCAGGCGGTGCATGGATGCCACTGGCTACCGAAACATCCATGAAGCAACTGCAACGGGAACAAACAGCCGGTGCAAGACTCATAGCTGGACCGTGTGCAGGTTCAAGTGAGAAGAAGACGCTCAATGAGGCTGGCCTTGTCCCGCTTCGAGACCGGAAGGCTATCTTAGCCACCACTGCATACGAAAAAGCTAAAAGACTGCCACTGTCGAACCCCTTGCGTACCGCAGCAGAAAGCTCTACAAATGAAAGGCTGAAATCAGTACGATCGTGGCGTGAAACGGGCAAAGCAATCGCAACCGATACAGGTCTAGAATCACTGCCAAGAGAAGAACTCGTGCTGCCAAACATATGCCCATGGAGAAGACCGAGTAACCTTGAAACAAATTGTCAACTAGCGATTGAGGCGCGCAAAACAGACACTCCTGAAACCAGAAAGCAAGCTGCAGAAGCGACGCTGAGTATCTTAGATCCGCCTACCATTACAATGTTTACCGATGGATCAGCAATTGAATCATCCGAAAATGGAGGCGCCGGTATCTACATCAAAATGGAGGACCGTGAGATTAGGCTTAGCTTTCCGGCAGGCCGGTTTACGTCCAGCTACAACGCCGAGCAAACTGCAATGACAAAGGGACTGTACGAACTGAGAAGCCTGCCACTGCAAACCACGGATGTCATATGGATCTTGACCGACTCGCACTCTCTAGTCATGAACCTCAATGGAGGAATCATCTCAATCAAAACCAAGAGTTTCGAGAATCTCTGGACTTCAATGTCAGAAGTGTGCAATAGGGTCAAGAAAGTTATTGTCCAATGGATCCCTGGCCATGCTGGCATAGAAGGCAACAAAGAAGCCGACAAACTTGCTGGAGAAGGGAACAGAATGGATCATTCAGATGCCCCAATCCACTTCGAGATGGCTAAAACTACCATCAAACGCATACACCGAAACAAGTTGGCAGCCGAACTGATGAGAGCCGGCATCCGACCTCCACCCAACAGAGATAAAGAAGTCAACCTGTCAAGACGGGAACGGAGAATTTTGGCACAGCTCAGATGTGGTGAAAAGTCGCCAATCCTCAATTGGTACCTACATCACATTCGGAAAGCACCAAACCGGAGATGCTCAGTCTGCAACCACGAGATGGATGACCTAAACCATGCACTGTGGGACTGTCCCATTGGCGACAGTGTTCGACACCTATATCTACCCGCGAAGTCTGAAACAGTGCTGTTTGATGAGCCAGCCAATGTTATCCTCTTTCTCCGCGCATGCGCTAGACTCAAATCTGGCGTGGCCTATGGTCAATAGATCGCGGCTTTGAGAAGAAGAAGAAGAAGAAGAATGGTGGTCCCGCAGAGGCCTACGCAGTTCCATCGGCCCAATTGAGTGGGGTCATAGCAGCAAAGGAAAAGCTTGAACTGTGGGTGCATCCAGGAGTAGAAGTGAAGATCAGGCTGGCTGAAGAAAATATTTGGTATGCTCAGTTCGCGGTCAGTGCAGAAGTACAACGGCTAGGCACCCTTTCGATTAAAATTTTCTTTACCAACTTTAACGATGGCATCGTTGTATGTGTCGTAGCCGTTGCCAACTCTAGCGCTGAATTCTCCCAATAACAATTGTCTTAATTTAACGTATAAACCCTCTTTCTTCTCATCGGTTTAGCGTAGATACCGTTAAGTGAGAGGTAATTCTTGTCTTTCAGCGGAATGCTTAAACTCTTCAACCTCTCTGACACAAGTTAGAGAAGTATCGTCAGTTTCGAAGAGAGCTCACTGCGACAGCTACTCCTGCTTCTCTTCTCGTCCTTGTTTTTCCATGCCAGGTTTTGGTATGCGTTGCCTCATTAATTTGGCCTTGTCCATCCGATCTTGTGGCGGTACCATATCTAGCCAACTCTTCTCAAATCAAAGTCTTACGCGTTTTTATCATTATGGAACGCCGGGCGAACGTTCCACGTAACACTTGATTTTTTGATGTTGACTTATCGCTTGAATGGATGCCCGTTTGCCAATCAAGGAGTTGCGCATTAAGCTTTATTTACCCAACTTGTCTTGGGCGGCCAGAACCCTGAAACGTTAGAGCGCTGCAAGGTCGCTCGCACAGCTGCTTCAGTCCGCTGTCATTCCTTCAGACAATTTGCGACTATCTGGTGTGTACCATTTGCGTATCGCCCCAGTACTTTCACCTTTCCGTCACCTCGCACGATAACTAAGTCCAGTGATGTTGTGCTCGTATCATGTCTTTCAGGCCATCAGGCTTTGACGGCAGCAAAACGAAATGTAAGAGACCCTAGAAATTTGCTAAATGCCCCGCAGTGGTCGCTACTGACCATATTATGGCTCTTGTTGACTGATGGGTTCTTCCGCGTGCCACACTAGACCACGCTTTGAACGAACGCAAGACAACAGCCCAAATATCTCCTGTATATCTCAAATTGCAATATATATTTAATTTTTACATATGTTTTAACATAAGATACATTAGTATATTTATATCGCTTTAGTGAATGTCGGTATTGATTATTGGTATTTTTCAATATCGGCCAAACTTTACTTACTGTAAATGTTGTTTTAGAATGATTATTTTCGGAATACATTTGTAGCTTGTATACATTTCTATAATATCGTTGTAGGAACTTCACTCACTTCATCAGATCATCTACAATGCGCGAACGACTGCAACACTAGGCGATGCCGGGAGCGCTCTCGATGCGCCGGTGTTGGGCGCTGTCAAGACTAAACTGTCAGCAGACACGTTTCCACGCCGCTCACTTAACCCACTGTTGCACTGTCCACACGATTTTTCGCATACAGAGGCGGAGGAAGAGATTGGTTTAAAGACGACTAGTCATAGATTTAACCTGGGTGGATTTCAAACCGTGTCGCAGGGACCGAACCTAATCGATGCGGTGAAAGAATTGATTTGCAACGATCCGATTCTTAAAATTTATAGTTTGAATGAACAAAATTTTGACGCATTCCATAAGGAAATTAAGCATAAAGAAAATGACCAAACATGGGTGACACCCTACGAGCAGTATCGCCTAGCGATTATGAAAAAACGGCAAATTATGAAAGATGAGCAGGAGAGGATCAAAAAAGAAGAGGAAGAAAATGAGAATGGACCATCGGAAGCCAAAAGACCGCGCGGACAGGGTGTCGCCGTGTGGTCGGCTGATGCCCAAGATAAAGAAGCGGATATTCTACCGCTTAGACCCAAACCACCGCGGCCCAAGGCAGTCCAACCCGCATGTGACGAACCAGTCTATGCAGATTTGCCCGCTAAAATTATAGAAACTGGAGGAGACAAAACATGTGAAGTGATTGTACCAAGTCCTGAAATTGCGTCAACGTCGGACAAAAATACAAGGATTAATCGTTATTCCGATAGTTGGACTCCCCCGGTGGAGAATAGTTTTGCTGCAGCTGCCAATAGAACGCATTTTGGAGACGGTTGTATTGAAGTCGAGTCTGTACGCAATCGCGTGAGGCGTGAAATGGAACTTGAAAGAATGTTTGGCTCTGGGAAAAAACGGAAATCTGTTGTTACTTTGCGGGATGATGACAGCGTGACTGGTTTGAAGGAAGACGAGAAAACTTGTGCAACGCAGCAAACGATGTCTACAAATAGCGATGATGTTTATAGTGCGCCGAAAAAGAAGGCACCACAACAACAGGAGATGATACAGATTAATCCTTTCGACTACGAGCGAGCCGACGTGGAGTTGACGGAACGGATTCGGTCTCAAAAGCAACAGCGAAAAGAGGCGAAACGAAGGCTGAAAAGGGAAAAACACGCTACGAAACTGGAAAAGAACAAGCAAAATGCTGCCGAAGGCGTGCCGGGAGTAGCTGATAATGAAAAGAGACCCGCTAACGACGGAACTTTGAAACAGAAACGGTCAAAGAACAAAAACAAAAGCATGAGTTACGCTCTGCCGCCAAAGGCAGGATCTTAGTCCTTGCTGAAGCGGAATCAGTAGACAATTTGACAAAATGTCGACGATCGGAACACCGCATAATTCGCGCTTGGTGGATGTTTAAACACCTTAAGCTGCGATAATGCATAACGCTTAGATGAACAATAGGGGTCACGAAAATTTTCCGCTAAGGAATAATGGTTTGCCTTTATTTAAAGAATATGGAATTTGCTACAATCGGCGGCATGACCGGGTAAATGATAGGGTATAATGCAATGGCCCTTGTAACAGACGAGCGTTGTTCTTTCTCGCTTCGCCGCGGCGAAGTTTTGTCCGTGCTCGTTTTAGCCAAAATTTTATACCTCAGAAATATCAGCAAATAATTGTCGGTGATAAATTAGGATATTCCAAATTATTGTTTCCAAGGGTTTTTGGTAAAAAAATTGGCTTTATTACCTGTGGGATTACCCTAGGTAATAGTAACTGTTACTCAGCTGCTGCATAACGTTTGAATAAACTAACTAACGGCTGCAGCAATTTTTAAGATTTTTGTCAGTGGTTGAACAAACTAGAAAGACGCATGGACTAGAATATAAAGGATGCTCTAAATCGTCGTTCTATAACTGTAGTCTTTTTTGACGGTTTAGTTGACTCCAACCGTGAAATTCGGGTAGTTAGATTTCAGTGTTTTGTTTCTGCTACGTTTGTTCGGGTTATTGCAGTGTTAATTAATTTTTATTCACTGTAAATATATTAAAACTACAATATCTGAAGCGTTTCAAAACTTTTTTTTGGGGAAATTTGCGCTACAGTTCAAAAGATTGGCTATATAATGCCGACACGTTTGTCAAAATGGTCCGAGTGGCTTAGCGCGCTGTCCTGTCCTACCTTTTCAGAGAGTATGTGCTCGACTTTCTCCGGCGCCTGAATTTTTACATTTGGAGTAGTTTTTTTGCTCCAAGCAAATTAATTAGGCCCCCAACACAGGAAATCATTATGGGCTAACATGGCACTAAGAACAGGCGACTCAAGTCCTTGCTATGCCGTTTATTCTATTGATGTGAATTGATAAACGATTAATTTATATGTCAAACTCGAGCCTATTTAGGTTCACAACGACCAAATCTATAGAAGAATAGATTACAGTATAACAGGGTTCAGGTTGAACATATGACCCCAAAATTGTCGAAACTCAACGGTCCGTCCGAAGTATCTACTTTTGTACGTTAATGTACTGATCATGGCTGTGAATATTTTGCATTATTCGGCATTTGAGTTGAATAATTTCTGAGCGACATATCTTTTCTATTTTGTGTTATTGAATAGCGGTATTGGTTATTGGTATTATTGGATAAAAAAATGTTAAATGTTGACCCGTTCAGAAAATTATTTCAATTAAATTTTGAGGCAGTGTAGCTCGAATTAAAATGGATTTGATTGTAAAAAATTATTTTGTTTCAATTGTGGTCATTTTATCTGTTGTCCAACGATTTTCGCTGTGGAATTCCGGCTTCTTGTGGTCTTCCTCGAATTAGATCAAATGCATCCGAAGGATATAGCTCAATGGATGCATTTGATGAGAGTGCCTTTCCCGTCTATCTCTATATATTTTCACAACAATGCTGGTTGATTTTTAACTCATTCGCTGCTGCTGTCTATACAAACGTATTCAGCTCTGCTTTATAATATTTTTGGCCGGAACTCCATGAGTTACCTAAAAAATTTTGCTTCATCTGCGGTTCCGTAAGGAGACAGAACATCCACGTAACTACATATATGTAGTATTCCTAAAAAACGTGTCTACATTTTTAGAATGATGTTGCCATAAAAACTCATATCTATTGTTTTGTGTTAAACGTTGAAAAATTTAGGATACGGTTATATGTGTTACGTGATAATACGCGATGGTTTGATACAAAATTCTTGGTTTGTATACGCTAGATGGGTCGTGTTTTGGGAAATTCTGGATATCAGCAAACATTCTGTGAAGTGTTGGAATTTGGAGTGACCGCAAGACAACTTGTGGCGTAGACTGAAAAATTACGAAAAAGTTCCACAATTTGGGGTAAGCGGATTTAATGCAGAATTTCTTTTGATTGCTCTGCCCTGAATCGAGGATCCTAATACAGATTTGGTGCGAAATCAGAGTCTTGGTACTTTCATAAACTATGGAAAATCTTGCATTTGAAACGGTTTCAAATGTTGCTATATTTTTTTAATTGAAAAATTTGTTATTCATTAATGTAGAAATGACTGGATCTGCTGCAATGTCGTGTTTCAATACGGGCAATAGACGGAAAACTTATTCGCTCTGCACAAATTTTTGCCTTAAATACCGCGATAATGACTGTACGAACGGACATTATGTATATAAAACGTAAGCCTTAGGGGCCATAATGTTGCCATGTTGTTCTCTATATTATAATCCTGAGCTAATATTCTATATTGTTCTAACGATATAACTTATTGCACCTCAGGATTATCTGGGCCGACACTATGATGGTATAACCACAGCAAGAATTTTCAAAAGTTCTTTTCTGTGTTACTCATGGATGGGGTTGGTTGTGGACACATGGTTAGGTGTCGCTTCGATGCTCAGTCAGGTGGATCCAGCATATGAGGATTGGTGTTCGTTGAGGAGTACCTATATGCGGCCGAGTATTTATAGCTGAAACATTTCCACCTAAATCTTGATAAAACTCTTCTCAGCAGCGTTGATTATGTTATGGGTCTTTTTTAATCGTAGCGTAAGTGGCTGGTGTTTGTTTTAATTGTTTAGCAGCCGTAGCCTTTCATGCCCAACTCTTCCAGTTCACAATAGCACATGGTGTGATAACTGAATTAGCCATTGTAACTTTTCAGGGGCGTAAGTGAATTGCATGCTATGCTGTTCTCGCTATCAGTCTCATTTACTAATCTTGAGTCTTTTTATATGCTAAGCATAAATAAGCGACTATCAGTTTCGAGTTTCCCTCCTGTTATTGTTTTTTCTCAAGATATATCGTCACACGTTTGGGTTACAACTTACTGAATTTGTCGTGTTGTGTACATTTCCGCGTTCCTTCAGCATCCGAGCAACAACTAGTAACATATTTCTGGTTTGAGTACGCGGCTGTCAAGGAACCAACCCGGGTTGAAATCGCCCGTCTGAGTTTTTCTTATATAGATACATTCTGTCACATTAATTTGGGTTTCAAACCGTTTTGTGCCAGCCATGTTGTCTAAATGTTTTGTGAGTGTTTATAGTTTTATATTTGAAATTTGTGTTTATGGTTTGAGTCATGGGGACGCTCTGTACAATTCTCAGTTACTGTTACGTTTTAAAGATTAAATTTAGTGAGGTTTTCGCGTGGCTCAATGTCGAGCGAATTTGGTGATTTCCGAGCGTGATTTAATTTTTCTTTTAGCTGAACGAAACCGGGTCGTTGCATTTCTCTAACATGCAATTTCTCATACCTTGCATTTTGGAATCTGGGTTCAACTTGTTATATTCCGGCACTGTTCCGGTATAGTTTATGCAAGCCCAAACTTAAGATAACCCCCTGGTCAGCCTATTTTGCATAATCCTTGTGGAATCTACATCCATTGCCGCCAAACAACTAGAAATTTCAACTCTGTTCATTGCAAGCCAATGCTTACTGATTCGGAATTTCGTGCTAATGGCAGTTCATTAACGTTTCACGAAGGATCTCGAAGCATCTGTTAACCACCAAATTAAATGTAACTCTGATGTCATAAATCCAGTGGTATTGTGTCTTAGTTACTGTTCGCAAACGAAATCCTTTATAATCCAAATCCTACAGATAATAGCTTTGTTACAAGAAAAATGAAACTGATTTTTACAAAATGGAATCATTTTGATTTCAGCATTATACGACCAACATTGAGATTAGAATATTATAAACTCCCGATTATTTCTTGATTAGCTTAGCAAGCTCGCTTCTGAAGCGTTTTTGTCCATTCCTCGGGTTGAAACTGAAATCCGAACGTGTGACAGAAGAAAACGCTGCGCTTACGTTTAGGACCATTGAGTTAAAGGGTTTTATTAAAATGTATATATGAAACCCGGTGATAGCGGCGATCGAATCTAGGGTTTACTCGATAGGTGCTGCCAAATCACACAAAGCTGGTTCATAGATTGCTGACGTAGTTTGTGATACGTTAATCCTTTCCTGCACATTTGTAATAGTGGACAATGTGACTAAGCGAGTTTATTGTGAAGCAATGTTTGCTTAGTGCATTGTTCAGTATTGCACTGGAAGCGAAGCGGACTTAAAAAGTGAGTTTCAGCTGGTCGGAAATTTAATTTATGCACCGTTTTCAGCCTTGCACTGCGTAGCAGAATTAATTTATACAATCTAGAATGCTTCCAGTGGTAGGTGGATTGTTTGAAGTGACTTTAAGTGCCGTATAACTGTTTTTCAGAACCTTCAATGCGTTTGAATTTTGTGAAAAAATGTACCTTATATTCCTCCTATAGCAGAACTTCAGCCCGTGTTCAGCGAGGCTTCAACTTGAGCCGTGTCTAAAGCTTCGACGTAGAGTGAAGGGTCCAATCCAGGGGACGATAATCCTAGGGTGGAATATACCCACGGCTCGTCCAGAAATTATTGCATAGGTACTCATTTCTGTGGTCAAAATTTGTCCACAACTTAACTGTCGGACCTCAACCATGATAGCAAGTAGACGCAATTTATGGCTAAAATTTTTGAAATGTGTGAATTTAGCAAATGTCATAAAATATAGAAGGGAAAACCTTGACGTTACCCAAAATTTTCCAACTGCCTAACTCCTAAAGTTTCCCGCTCCCCACAATTTCGCAATCGGCAATTTCACAACTTTCCTGTTTCCCAGCAATTATCAACTTCCTGTTCCCTAAAATTTTACATGTTAAAAGTCCCAACGTCCACCGTGCCAGCATTTTTCAGCTTCCCGTTTGCCGAAATGTTGCATGTGCCCCCAGGAAAAGAGATATCCCATGTTGTTAAAATGTTAATTTGTCAAACTGAAAAACAATTTCACTTTTGCATATTTTAATACAGACGACCTCAAATTCCATATAGATTAAGCCCAAGAATATTGTGATTTTTATTCCGACATATTTTTATTTACATATCGACAACTTTTTTGGTGATATGAAATATAGCTAGATGATCTTTTGGGGAGCTGTCGTCCTATGAGGACCTCCTTAAGTCATGTTTACTCACCTCCCGGTGCCGAAAGCGAGCCGAAAATTTTAGCAGTGTGACAAATTACAAAAATTTTAAGGAAATTGGGGAGAATGAGAACAAATTGATGTCACATTACAACAATTTTTGGTTTGCCTTCCTGCCAGGCACCTCTCGCCAGAACCCCCTAGACGAACAAGCCTTGGGCACCTAGGAATAACCCAAGTGTAATAACTTCATCAGGAACATCATTGTCACAGGACACAATATGATTTACGATACCGATATTAGACTTCAATAATTGCGGTTCGTTGTTTAACCCTTTCATGCCCAACTGACGTCGACGCACATTGTGATTAGCTCTACAACAGAGTTAATCTGTGCAGCGAACGTTTACGCATGCGTTGTTATTTGCTCACTGCAACGCTACGTAAGGAACCGAGCAGGAACGCCTAGATAACACAGTGGTTTGCGTATGCCGCTTTCACGAGTATAGCCCGTGCTCAATTCCTGGCACCGGCTTGAATTTGTCAAATTTTGCCATATGCGTATCGTTTCCAATTACTTGTTGATTAAAAATGTCCATTATGATTAAATTAATTCTACATATAATTTTAGTTGTAAATTTTCTATGTAGAACAGCAAGCTACTGATAGCCCGATTCAAACGGAAATATTCGTTAATGCATTAAAATGGATTCTGTAACAGCATCATCGGAAGCAGTAGCTGGAATTGCCAGCTGCAGTGTCAGTAACAACGGCAGTGGACGGATGTACAGCGAGGAGCTTGCTTCGATTGAATCGGAACTGACATCTGTGGACCAACAAATACAAACCCTTAAATTGCGGAAGCGGAAATTGCTAGAGCGACGTGTCCAGATCCAGCGAGCTCTCGAGTGCAGAACGACTGAAATGAGGTAAGCGCCGAAACCTTTATTATTTGTGCAAGTTGTATTGAGGCACCCGAGTGGTTTAGGTGCTGACTTGAGTGTTTTTGATGACAACGAAGCAGGTTTCAGGACATAAAGGGAGCGTCTTTTAGCTAGCTTTAATGGTTATCGAGATGCGATCTCGACGTAATAATATACTAAAGGGAACACAAATGAGAATTAAGTGCTCAAAATCGAACAAAATTGCATTCCATTTCGATCGCTTTCGTTTAATATAGAATCTATTGTTTTGCAGTTAATTTACCGAAGTTCGATTGTGTTAAAATAAAAAAATCATTTAATAAGAACGATATTTTGCATTTAATTTAACTAATTTCTTTTAAACGATCTCGTTTGCGTTCGATAATCTGTGCACTTAATTCTAATTGTAACTGTAGTTAGTTCCGGAACGTTCTTACAAAATTTTCACAAGAAACACATATAAATACAATTTTTATGGACGGAATTGTAGAATCGAATCTTTCACGAAGCTTTTGCTAATAATTTTTTTTGAACGGTAATTGCTATTGACAATTATTCTTCGCGGATTTGGTTTCCTTTCTGTGCCTAACTGTATATCTCGTCTTATTGACTGAAACCCTACATTTTCCCATTTCTTGTCTGAACCGTATCTGTTGGTGAGACTAAAACGTTTTCACCCGATGCTTTAGAATCGTTAAGGACGCTATTGTAAAACGCGAGCTATAATTCTTTCGAACAGAATTTTTAAACATACCCAACCAAAATCGGACGAACCAGCGGCCAAAATTATACATCCTGTCTAGCCATGGATTTTTCAAAGTTCAAACGGGTGTTCATGTTTACGACTTCGGACCAATGTTTAACAAATGTGATTGAGTCAAATTTCGAGCTTCGGAAAGGGGTTTTTGAAAAAATCTTGTCAGTTTGTTTAACGCACCAGAACATGAGGGGTTCCACAGTTCAAAACTGGGGCAACTGTATTTACATGGGATGATTTCCACAGTTTAAAGTACCGTAACAACTCTCAAAGAACATCAATTTATGCAATTTAGTATGTGAAATTTTAGTAATTTATTGAATAATGAAATTTAGTTACTTAGTAAATATGTTGAAATATGGGCATTTTTAGCCAAATTATGTAAAATTTGGCATGTTTTTTAGTCCAACAAAGGTTATAGTCTAAATTTTCGTTTGCACGACTCTAGTTTAAAGTCGTAAAATACGAAGAACTTATCGACAAACGACTGTCATTAAATTGTTTCAGCGAATCGTCGGATCTGTGGAACGCTCAAACCGGTTTCAGGTGGTCGGCACGGCTAAACAATGCCCGACGGAATTTGTTTCAACTCCCCGAGTTTCGAGAACTGCAAGCGGCTACGATCAATGCAGTGTTGTCAGGCGAAGATGTGATACTTATCATGTCGACAGGTATTAGCGTATTTTCACTGAATTTTGGTGCGTATTCATACGTCGTCAACGGGTTTTTTCTGGTCGCATAAAATGTGCGGAACCCTGTTTCAAAGACTGGGTGGCAGTTTTTTTTTGCAGAATAGCTTCTGATAAGCGAATGCCTTTTTGGACCGGGCAACCTTGAATTTCATTGACACAACCCTTCCGGCATTTAACCCATGAATATACATAGTCTTTCAAGTATTCTGGTCCAATTGTGGGTGGTGCTTGTGTGAGGCTTGATATTGTCCGATTTTCCTCGCGGCTATTTCTTTTAAGCGACAAAAGTTTGTCCTTTCCCGTGTGAAAAATTACACATAGCATTTGTGATCAAAGCCAAATTTTGTGATTGCACTTGGCGCATAGTCACCCGAAGAAGCAAAAAGCAATTCTGCCGGAACAGATTTGATAAAAATGAGCGTTTGTTTAGGACTTGTTTGTATTTCTTAGCATGTTTGTTTCCTAGAAATAGCTATCGTCTTTTGAACAAACGAACACCGAACAGAAATCGAACAAATTAAAACAAGTGTACTAAAAATTCGAACAACCTTGAAATAGAATAGCAATAAAATTCATAATTTTGGAATGATATGGAACAAACAACGAGCGAACATCGAACAACCAGCGTCTCCTTTCTGGTGGCGCGTGCTACATTTGCATGGCGCACCCGGGGGTGGAACGCCCAGTGTGCTCTCCTTCTAAGATTCGACTTTTGGGTTTCATTATGCCTTTGGTAAAAAAATTTGTACTCTCTAGGTGCAAGCACAATTTACATATCTTGCGTTTAATATCTTGCGGTTTTCCGTACTTCGCGACGCATACTACAATTCGGTCTTTGTTCCTTACTGTGCCCTACCTTAAAATAAAACTTTGACCGGGCCTTCCATTAGTGAAATTCTGAATGCGCACTGCAGCATTTTATTGCCGCCGAAAACTACCGCATTTCGAATCAACAGCAGTTAGTGCTAGCGAGCAATTTATTTATGTGATCTTGTTTTCATAGTATCGGATTTGAAAAAAAAAGTTATTTTAGTTGCTCAATATCGCAATAACTTGTTTGACTCGACAGCAGTTTTAACATTATGAATGATAGATAATATAAAATATTTCTAGGTCTCGTTGATTGTGTGATTCAATTGAAACATGGTGCCATTAGCGATTATTATAATGTGTCAGTTTTCAGCAAATTTTGAGCAATGGCACTCCAACTTTGTGAGTAATAAATCATTTAAAAAGTTAGTACTGCCCAACTTCAACATTTTTTGATTTCCTAGTTTTATTTATTTTTTAGGAATTATATACTTTGTAATTTCTTTCGAATTTTATGACACACATGGCATTTTTTGTTTTCAGGCGGTGGGAAGTCTCTGTGCTATCAACTTCCGGCAACAATTAGTAACGGCGTGACGGTCGTTATTTCGCCACTGCTATCACTGATTGAAGATCAACTCATGGCGCTGCGAAAAATCGGCGTTTGCGCAGCAACCATTGATTCGACTTCGACGAAGGAACAAGTTACCCAAATACAGGTAAGTAGAACGTTGGAGCCGGCAAGGCTCGGGGTCGGGTCGGCAGATGGTGGGCGCTTAGACTCCGTCCAACAGTGCCGATGGTAGCGTAGGATGTCAGTCAAAGAGAGCGAAGACGCCTTGTTTGACTTGCCTGCCCCCTAGACACACTCGCTCAGTTTCTACTACGAAGCCAGTTACTGGTGACGGAAAATAATTATCGAGTATTGTACATGACGTATCTGTCGTGAAACTTATATACTACTTCATGTTTCCAAATAGTGTATTCTGATCGCCAGAAAGACAATAATACACTTGTTGATTTCAGCACATACCGTGGGACCCCTTATTTCTTCATGGAACGACCAAAAAAACGAAAAGATTTGAAATCACTTTAAAAATAATTTCAATTCGAAGCTAAATTATGTGACCTTGTAGATCTCTAACAATAACTGCCCTATTTAATGCACACCACTCAAGTTGTTTTCACTGTATTCAGCAATTCTGCAGAATTCACAATTGAATACAATTGTAATGTCATTGTTAATTGTAATTCTGTGCGTATAAATTAAACAGTAGCAAAATTTTACTATTTTTGGTGTCAAATTTTAGAATTTTTAGTCCCTGCTGCATCTCACATTTTTGGTTAACGAAATACTCAAAACATTAATAAAGCCAACAATATTAAACAGCCATTATAAGCTCATCGTTCATCCGAAGCAGACAACAAAGTTATTTTGTCCAGAAATATGAAACGTTTTCTGAAGTAAATTTTAAACTTTGTCTGGCATGGCTGTTTTACAAAACATGCGCACAAAATTGTAGCCCTCAATGAGAGGATTCGTACTGATATTATTTTATTTAGCTTCTGATTCTATCCTGTGAGCAGAGTTATGATAAGAATTTGTTTTAACACTCGTCACCTGCTAAGACACAGGGTTAAAATCGGAATTTTGGTGGTCTTCATTTTGATCCGATGCACATTTCGATGGCAAACGCTATAGCCTAAAAATGTTTGGGGACCTCAAATGTGCAAAATCAAAAATCTCTAGTTCGCCGTGGTTTTTTGGCTATAATTTGGGTACGACGAAATAATTGGAACATAGCAAACGCAAATCCAGGCTCCGCAATTACTATTAATATTATATTCTATCTTGAGTGGTTGAAAAAACACTGCGAAAATGCATTGATCCCGTCAAGAGTGCTACACCTGGAGAAAGAAATTTTTGCACATAAATTAAATGCTGTTTGAGAAACTCAATAATGTACTAAAATCGTATACATTTGTGCAATTTGGGTACTCACGTTGTCGACCCTTTAAACCCTGTTATGCATAAAAAAGGCTCCATGCCTCGGCGAAGCCAAATGTCCTGTAAAGTGTTCGCTTTCACAGGTAATCCTACGATCAAACGATGTGTTCGCCTTTATGCGGTGCGCCTCCAGTTCAATCGTCAGCTTACTAACTGGCTTATGTAGTTTCATGCTGAAGCGGGGTTTTCGGCCATGGGAAACTAATCGCCGTGTTAGTTTTGTTCTAACTTGTGTGATATGTGATATCAGCACATCGACGTATGATATCGAGAGCTGATTGGCTGTGCACGCAGAAGGTGTGCCTATGGTACACCACGGTTTGCAACTTCGATAGATTTACCAGTCACGGCTAGTGCAAAATAATCGACCCAAATCGTCGGGATTTCGATGGATTTGATTTTCGCGCAAATATAGCAAATTTCAAAACTGCAAAATTTCTATTGAACGATATTTCGATCGATTGCGATTAAATGAAATTTCGACAGGTTGCAATTTCGATCGTTTTCGATTCAACATATTTTGGCCACGAATGTAGTTATATTTAACGAGCAGCAATGAAAAATGATCGAACAAATAGTGTTTACGATTGTGTCTTACCGATATCTTTCTGCGCCCCGCCGATGCGAGGCACCATCACCATCTGAACTCGGTTCGTCCATTCCTCATGATCGGCAGCCACGGCATCATCACGATGCACGCGCCGCGAGACCCTCTACGCCATGGAGTGCCACCGAAAGCGGACTTCGTCTCACTCTTGGCAGCTCGTCCCCGTGTCTCCAATGCTCTTCTTCATGGTCGATTCCAATCGGCAGGTGGCGCAAAAAGAAGTAATATCTCAGGGAACTGGCTAAGTTTTATGATCAGCAGATGACCAAACCAGCTGAAACTCTACCGCTTTACTGTATAGCCAACTGTGTGCATTGACTGGCACCGCTGCCGAATATGCGGCTTCGTTAGGAATATGATCTTGAAGCGAGACGCCAAGGATACGGTGGTAGCACATCATCTCGAAGACATTGAGTCGGCGACAGGCGCTTTCACCACCCACGTTTCGCTGGCATACAGGAGGCAAGTCATGACTGCCTCTCGGAAGACCTGTAACTTTGTTTGCGATGTAATGCCTCTGGGCGTTCACATGCGTTTATTGAGGCAGACGAACGCTCTCGCTGCCTTTGCATCTCTATTAGTGATCTCCGACGATATACCACACGTACCATTGACCATTGATCCGAGGTATGAAATCTGATCCACTACTTCAACCTGTTGGCTGTCCACCTGGAGTACTGGCTTGCTGCAGCAGCAGTAGATTACCTTGGTCTCTTCGCCAATTATATTGAGACCAATGTGCTTAGCCGAGGCACTGAGCCTCAGCAGCATTGACTGCAGTGTAGCGGCCGAATTGGCTGGCAATCCTAGATCGTCGACGTATTCCAGATTCCTGACATTGAAACCTTCTGTGAGAAGTATTCCGTCCTTCGGGTTATCAAGGCTGCTTCTGACTGCCCAATCCACAGTGTAGCTAAAAAGCGTGGGAGACAATACATATCCTTGCCTTACACGGTATTTATAGAAAACGCTGCTGTGGTGGAATTGTAGCCACGTATAAGAGTTTCCGTGCGGCGTTATATCGTCCTAATCATCCTAACCAACTTATTAGGAACGCCAGCTGAATCCATAATGGCGAACAGTGATTCGCGGTCGATTGAGGCGTAGACGGCTCGGTAGTCAACAAAATTCACCATTGTACTTCGATGAAATTAATGGCAGGTTTGGAGTAACTGCCCAAAGGCGAAGATTTGGTTCGTACAGTTGCA
The DNA here is from genome assembly GCA_030248225.1 of Trileptium ribeirensis. Taxonomy (NCBI): domain Eukaryota; kingdom Metazoa; phylum Nematoda; class Enoplea; order Enoplida; family Thoracostomopsidae; genus Trileptium; species Trileptium ribeirensis. The sequence continues at coordinate 29,853 of JASANE010020361.1, read as the reverse complement.
TCTTTTGCGAAAGCGGCCTGATAATCACGTTTGAACACTTCGTAGCAAGAGCGGAACTTTTTAATAACTACAATTTTTGCGATTTTGAGCGCATTGGGAAGCCGCTAGATGCCTCAATAGTTTTTACATTGCATAGAATTACCTTTCTTAAACAAGGGCAAAACAATTTAGAAAGTTTAGAAAAGAGTTTACTAATGTAGTTAATAATTATTTAGAATGAAATGACCAACAAAGCGAGTACCTTGCGTTTGCTCTATGTGACGCCGGAAAAGATTGCCAAAAGCAAGCGATTCATGAACAAATTGGAGAAAATGAACGACCTCGGGCGTCTGACGATGTTTGCCATCGGTGAGTTCTCAGCGTTAGTAGTCAAGCAAGAACACGTGATATTGATTTGATGAAAAGAGTGACAGTCTTCAGCTTATGCATTGTTAATCTTACGTTTCATCATTTCATGACCCCTGCATTTCAAGGGCGGTAAAAATCCATCCGTATTTCATTCGGGTACAAAAACGTCCACCCCTGCATTTCTTGATGGGACATAATGTTCCCCTGCATTTTCTGTATTCTCGCATTTTGTCAAGGTTTCAATGGTATATCGATTCGTTCACACTGTTCATTATTCATCGACCGTTTGATACACACTGAAAAAAATTATTTTTACGGATTCAATTTTTCTTGCTCAATTCAAGGATCCGACTTCGTTTTCGCAATAATTATTTGTTTAAGATTACCAAAACGTGTCCTTGTGATTCACTAATGTTGCTTGTTAATAAGTGAACAAATCGAAGAAATTGACGATTCTAAGGCCGTGTTCACATACGATTTGGTACGAATTGTGCTCATATTACATTAGATCCGAATTGTGTTCTCATTGCATCAGATCCGAATTGTGCTCACATTGAAACCGATCCGACACGACTAAATTTTATGCCTAGCGTATGCGTGTGTATGTATATGTATTTATTCTTCACGCTATTTCACCAGATGCGGTCCGAAAAAAAATTGTACACATGATGTAAAAATGTACAATATGTTGTATCATGCGCAATGTGAAGACGCCCTAATATTGAGTGAACCTGAAAGTTTTTGTTTGTAAAACTAAATTTGAAAAATCTTTATTTCTTTAATTTTTTTCAGACGAAGTCCACTGCTGTTCGCAATGGGGTCACGATTTTCGTCCGGACTACAAGTTTTTGAACGTCCTGAGGCGACAATTTCCCAAAGCGCCCATTTTAGGTGAGTGTTTATTTACGTTCATACAAAAATTATTACCTGATTAAATTTTTTAATTCTTACTCAGATATCGGTCTTTTTCTAAATAGACGTACAACTGAGTTTTATTTCGAAACCGTGCTGGTAATTCCTTTTAGACTGTCGTTTTTGACGCAGTTAACGCCAGCAGAACTCAATAGTCTTATTGTGACCGCAATATCTTAAATATGGCCAATTAATACACCACGATTCTTCATCGCTTTTATCCAGAATCATGCCGAACGCATGTTTTCGTCGTACACACATTTCAAAGCAAATGGTACCTTCCTTGTTTGACTTGTTCCGTCTTTGTATAACAGCTGCGATAATTTTCTGTGGAGAGACAAAGAACATACCTGCTGGTAGGGGAGACAGAGTGGATTTTACCTTCTGAGACTCGGATTTCTCTCGAGACGTCGCCGATCCACCCCTCCTTCGGGAGGTAGCCTGATCCCCCTGAGGCTCCGTAGCCCCTGCTCCCACGAGCTCGCGGAAGGCGCGCAGAAAATGCTGCCAAACACTAGAAGAAATTGGAGAAAATTGGCACGATTAGGGGAAATTGGTAAAATGAGTGCACAACAATTTTGAAAATTTCTGTTAAAAAATTTTTTTAAATTATATCTCCCTGACGACCTCGCATCACCGACAGCCTGATCCACCGATGACGACGATCTTCCCCCTTCGCACCCTATCTTTCGCAGCTTGCCAAACTATGGATATAGAAGGATCTTTCTGGAAACTTCTCTAATGTTACGCGTCATTACGTCCAACTATATCGACCACAACAATCGCTAATTGGGTTCGGAACCTACAGAGGTGCTAGCTGCAGTCACGGCCAAGTGTCGCAGTGTGAATTACTGGAACGAGTTTTCGCTTTGACTGACTCATGTGACATACTCTGATGACTCTTTTGACGTATTCTCACTAGTCATGTGATATTTTCTGATGACTCATGTGACGTATTCAATTGACTCATTTGGCGTATTCTGTGAGTGAGTGAGCCAGTTGTAGAGTACGGCCGCGTACACTGACCGGCCGGCCACATACAGGCTGAAGTAATTCAGTTTTGTAACTTCACTTGTGAACAATAAAATATATTGGAAACTTTCGCCTGTTTTTCACTAACGATTTACTCTTAATTCTGTCCGAAACTGTGCAGCATTCGAAGGACTTACATGTTATTTACACAATGTAACAGTGGTCGGCAGTGCTATGGACTGTACATTTCTCAATCGACACTCCGAATATTTACTTAGTATTTCGAAACGCGACATGTTCCTCGTTATATATGTAGTGGAGAAAACTTCTCAGGACAATAATTATTTAAAGTTTTATTGCGAGCCCAGGCTAAGCTTGGAACTACATTCAAATTACTTTCCGTCAAATTTAACACAAGTTTCTTTGAGTTTTGCAGCACTTGATATTCTTTTAAAATTTAAACGGCCGTTCCACGAAATTTCAATGATAATTCTTGATAACTCTTTAAAAGTTAGTTATTTGAAATTTCAAGAAACCATTCTTTGAATATTGTAAAAGAATACCTGGTGGTGCAAAAACAAAAGAAGCTTCACGGAAATGGTTTTTGAGTGTAGGCCTAGAGAAACAAAAATCATTCGATGGTAAAAACCAAACGTAATCTGGTTTAGGAATAATTATTTGTGTTGCTTGAGGCACGTTGAATCTGTCGAAACTTTTGATTTCTGAGCAACAATTAAAACAGTAATACCAGTTTTAATGTAATAATTTACACCTTTGACAGATTTTTTCAGGTTTGACTGCAACAGCCACGTGCAGTGTAATCGATGACGTCAAATCGATGCTCGGAATACCCGGAGCGCTGGTGTTTCGAGCGAGTTTCAATCGAAAGAACTTGTTTTATGAGGTTTCTATGAAACGATAGTCGGTCAAACGACTGTCGCCTTTCGAGAGAGACAGCGAGCGAGTGACCATTTGAAGATTTGGAAACTAGATAAAATTTTAATAAAATAGAATTTTACAATGTTAGGAAATTGAATTTGTGAATGGGTAACTTTTACGCTCATAGAGCAAGCGTCGTTTAAGTCGAGCATTTTTGCACTTTCACTCTTAGCACAAGTTATCTTACAATAATTTTCTCACAAAATGTATAGTAATCGGCAAACGGATTATTTTATCGCTCATTTTTTCCAAAACACGGTCGGTTCCCAATTTTGATTATTGTATTCTCAGAACCACGATTTTCGAATATTATCACAAAGCGACAGCTTACTGTTAATTTTCTTCTCCGTTTACAATTTAGTGAATTTGTACAGTACCCGTCAAAAGTGACTGTCGTTCACTCGCGACTCGCTCGAAAAAAATTTGTTCTAAAAATATAATATATTATTCTTTTAAATAGCTTCGAAATCTCGTACTGTGATTATCAGAAAATGAATGCCAACTTTCAAACGAACGAACATGGAACAAAATTTTATTTTTTATATTCGAACAGCTCTCTAACAAATTCAGAAAATAGCGCCAAAATTGCAAACACGTCTGCATCAAAATTAGAACAAAATTTTAAATTTATCGAACGAACTGAACTAATTTTTGGCGAGCAAGCTAATGTGGCATGCTTGTCGGCTGAAGCTAAATTTGGTAGCAAAAGTAGATTTTTCATAGACAGATATTTATTATTTTTCGAACTTTTAATTGGATGTACTTAAATCACGGTAAAGCGAAGGATTAATTTGTCAAGAACGCTGATTGTTTGTACAAAAACGTGCAATTCTTAGTTGTCATTGTTAGACGGATAACAAATTTTGATGCCCAAAAACAGGGGAGGGCGGGCCCAGGTACATATTTTGCCCCCTCCCCTTTCCCAGATGCCGCCATTTATTTTTAGCTTCTCTCCAGTTTAGCCCCCAAGTATTTTTCTCCACTAATAAAAAACAGGCCATTTTTTCTTATAGGACTACTTAAAATGATAAATTTTTCTTAAGGGCTAAAATATAATCTGCATTATTATAGTATATTTACTGTGAGTGAGCTCTTTATACAATTTTGCATTTTTCAGTCTTCCCACTGCAACTGTGAGGTCCCTCCAACCTGGGAGGAAATAGAATGTCGAAGTTCGAGTTGGTTGTCCCAGTTCGGTGCCCCCAGATATTTTGAAGGAAGTTTAGGCAAGCCAGAGGTATCTTGAAACGCCTAGAAGAATATAATTTCTTTCATTATGTATCTGTAGCCTGTGTTATTATTAACTGTTTGGCCGGTTATTTTTTGATTTCAGGTTTGCCAGAAGCCGTCTGACACAAAATCTCACGCCCGCCAAATTGCGGATATGATAAAGATCCGGTTCCAACGCCAGTCGGGTATCATCTATTGCTTTAGTCGAAAAGAAAGCGAAGAGCTTACAGTGATGTTGAGGTCGTTCGAGATTAAAGTAGGTTTTTCTTTGCTCTTTCGGTACACATTTTTGGCCTTCAGTTTCGCCGCTTGTATAATGCAAGTATGCGGCAGTACAGTTATGCACAGAAGAATTAAGCAAGTCATCCGTTAGGCTTTAATTTTTAGCGAACTGCTCTCAAATTTTTGACGAACGTTTTGCCTTTGCCCTTAAGTGTAACAAGTATGTTACGTCCAAACGCGCAAGCGACATCGTTTGCGGTGGCTAAGTACGTTAGGCGCAGATTTGATAAAACCGCAGATTTGATATCACTGACGATTCACGAAAATGCTAGCTTATTGAAAAAAGTAACTAGTTTCTCCTTTTCTGTTAACTTAGCTGGCCTCTCCACAAAGAGCAGGGGGCCTCAAGATTTCGGCGGTCCCCCAGGTCATGCCCTCACGTAAAAGTTGGTTTTCCCTAGATGAAACCCTCCGTACCCCCAGGTATTTTGAGGTTACATTAAAAATGATGGTACTAACAAAAACAGTTATAACAAAACTCAAATGTACTACTTGCACTTCGACTATTCATGACAACATCCTAAGTAAAATGAAGCGAGGCCTACAGAAATACACATTTGGACTATTTAATAGTAAATATGGAACAAAACAACGATAACGCATTGTAAATGCATGAAAAACATAGCAAATGCAAATAAGCTGGAGTTAATGCCCCCCACATATTTCCAGTTACCTTCGGTTAAACACGGGGCACCTAGCAAAAAGGTAACATTTTGGTCCTGTGGAGAGGCCAGGTTAGCTTTCTGCTCGTGCCTGATCACCCATAGACTCAGCCACCGTTTAATGCCGAAATCTAGTTTCTGAGGCTATTTTTAGTTCTTAGCAACATGCACGTGTTTATTCGTTTGTAAGCTGGTGTTTCTATTCCCTTTGAGTGTATATTTTGTCGCGAAATCAGAAGCGAACATACAGTCACGGCTAGGAATAAGTGCAAAATAACGGAAATTTCGATCGTTTTTGCAGTTAAATTTCAGAATTGTAACATTTTCATTCAAACGACATTTCCATCGATTTCAATTGTACTTATTTTTGGCCGCGACTGTGGAACATAGTATAACCTATGCATGGACCGTGGGAACCAAGTTGCTGTGCACTCCATATTTGCCACTGCGGCGAAGGATGAGCCAATCATTGTAGCCGTCGTCAGCGCACTAAGCCAAGGTTTTGATTCAACTAACGCACAGATTTCTGATTAGCATCTGACACTAGGCGTGAGATTATTGAATACAGCCTGACTGATCTTTGTTCCATCGTGATTAGTAGAGTCGTCTCATACGGCATTTCTTAGATTCAGCTAACACAGTAGGTTCTATTGTTTTAACATTAACTTTTACTAGACTTTTCAATAATTATTGAATTTACCTGGTTTGTTAGTAATTATTTTAGCAGTAATATTTTCCACCGGGGGATAACACCAGCATTCAGAGTTTTTAAATTTTGGAATCGTATGTAGGATGTTTGATTTAAGGAATGCTGTCTCTACTTTAAGAACCATAGTTATGAAATGCCGAAGTTTATGAATATTGAGTATAATAGTTTTTCGAAGTATGAAACAGCGGCTTCGGATGAAAAATAGAAAGATATGTCATGACTATCCGATCAGAAACTATTATTATTTAGTTGTACTGTATTTATTATGGTATTAATAAGTTAACTTTTCTCAGAATTTAACAATTTCGAATATTCGATTTGGAACAATAATTCATAATATATTTTTTGTATATTATAAATGCGGGGTTTTAAATACATTTTTTGTAAATCAGGAATTTACAAAAATATTACAATGTCACATGAACAGAGAAGGCAATTTGGCCACAATAACTACGGTTTCTATCGCTCGGCGCTCATCTGGCTGCGTGAAAACAGTGCGTTCTTTAAATACGATTTTAAATCTAATTTTAATGATTTCTAAATTTCAAGCTTACCTGACTTTGAGCTATTTTCCGCTCCTTCAGACATTGCTCGGGGCTCAGCACATTTTCTGAAATTCCAGACTATCACATTAGCTTCAAACTTATGTATGTCAGGGCATTATTATACACGTGTTGCGTAACAAAAAGATACTCGAGCGCGGTGATATCCCAGCCTAGCAGTACGCATTAGATATACCGTAGTTTGATATTACAGAAAATGTCTGCTGAATATCTCAGTGGTTAGAGCAGAAGCGCATAAAGCCTAACATTGTGGCTTCGAATCACTCCTCTGTGGGCATTTTCTGATATCCCAAACTTTCGTGTTAGCTTCCAACTCACTACAGAATCTCTCTGAATTAGCTCGCTTGAAAGGTCACAGTATTGTTCTGTTTGGTAGTGTCTATAATCTTGGGCAACAGCAAAACGAAGTTTTACGATTGAATCTATGTCAGTATGGACTGTTGCCGGGATCTCTTGACCGTAACATCACCGGACCACTGCGTTACCAGTGCTTACATAAATGGGAGATAATTTAAAAACCATTTTGTATTCGCCGAAACCTTTGAAAAAATATTTCGACCAATATCGTATAGATGTTAAAATTAGTCAAACTCCAGGCAGAAGTGAAAGGAATTTAATATCTACAAAATCTCCATGAAACCCAACGGCTCTTTTAGTTATGGTTAGAAATTGGAGCAAATGGCCGGATGCTTATTGTCAACTGTGATTCGCGAATTGGAACTACTGTTACTTTTTTCGGAACTGTTTGTGAATTCTTCACGAAAGATTATTTTACTTTTACTTACGGGGCTATCCAAATTTGGGGGTGGCAGCCCTGGCAAAAACGACGTACCCTGGGTAAAATTTTGGGCTCCAACCGGTTCAACGCCCCTTGGCAATATTTTTTGTTTCCGTTCGGCAAAAACATTCCCAAATGACATAAAATTTGATCAAAATTTGTACTAAAATTTCGTCTTGAACAGAAATAAAATTCTTAAATTTTTTTAAAATTTGCTTCAAAATCGCGTTTTCTATCTATCAAAAACATTTTGAAAGCGTTTTGGGCATGGTTTGTAACCTTTTTATCTTGGCAAAATTGGGGGCCTACTGGTTCTGAACCAAGGGGACCTGGTTTCGTGCTCCCTAGCAAAATTACCAGCTAATGGAGATCCCAGACTTATTTATTAAATTTATTGTTGTTTACCAACAGGCTGGCTGCTACCATGCCGATATGCCGTCAGAGCAACGCTCGTCAGTGCACACGAAATGGATCGCCGGCGACTATCAGGTGATAGTCGCAACCGTGGCTTTCGGCATGGGCATCGACAAGCCGAATGTTCGCTTCGTCATGCATCATTCGATAGCAAAGTCGATCGAAAACTACTACCAAGAAAGCGGACGAGCAGGTACATCTGTGTGTTCCTTTTAAGTCTTGGGCTGAGCTAAAGTTTGAAGCATCGAGGCTGTGACATTTTACTCCGAATATGTTTGTCTGATCTGATGCGACCTTAAGTTGTTTAGCCTATGTAATATCGGATTTTTCGGTTTTTTCACTAAAGACAATTAGGTAGTTTTCGAGCAAACGAGCTTTGATAAGTATCGAACGGCCACAAGCTGTTCTACTGTTCTATATGTAACCACTGCAACACTCAAAGGGTCCCGTCGCCTAACAGTCAGAGGCTCCGTAAGCTTACGAGTGGCAACTATTGCGCTGTATGTGACACCTGTCCCGCGCTCTTGAAAATATAATGTTCTTTATCAAGTATTTAAGGCAGACATCTACTGTATCCATTCTTATTTGCATCAGCCACTGCTCTAAACTAGAATAACTGCCTGCAACCAATGATTTGAAAGGGCCGTTTCCGTTGGAACTTATAGTAATTGCGATAAATATTTTTAGACTGAGTTTTCTGTCTTCTCTAAAAATTTAGTCATTTTAATAGCGTAATTATTAGTACACATCTTTCGACGTTAGTGACCTAAAATACTCGCAAGTGTTTTGTATATCCAGTGGATTTGTTTTTATTATTAATAATTGTGGAGCTCATTTTCGTGCTTATAACTTTAATAGCAATTGGACAATCGGAAGTTATTTCGGCCCAAATTGGCAAAGAAAACCCAACTAATTGTGCGGATACAACCAGCCGTGTATATATCACATCGTGGCCGTAAAGCAAGGGCTTGTACCTGGGCCCTTTTGGTATACAATACACATCAGAAATGAATGTCGAGCGAGCAACGAACGAACATCGATCAAGCAGCGATCATTTCTGGTGAGCAATATAGTCCAACGGTAGTTTCAGCCAAATTTAGTAGTGACTACCTGGTATTTAAATAGGCAAACCACTGGCTTTGGAGAAAATGTACGATATAATTATTTTGCTTGTATATATAATTGTGCGCCAGAAATCTTTTGCCAGGCGCAAAAAGTGTTTTAGCTCTCCGTATTTCGAAGGATGCGGTGGAATTTTCGTAACGTTTTTATTGAATCTTCCCAGGTACGAAACATTTTCGCATATTTTCAGTTTCTATATTTTTATGTGTTCCTTTACGCTTATTTTAGGTCGAGATGGTGAAAAATCGTACTGCATCGCATTTTATCGGTTTGCTGATATTTTTCGCCAAAGCACAATGGTTTGTACTGAAAAAACAGGTTAGTGGAGTAAACTTTGCGAATACGAGTATAGTAGAAGAAAAATGAAATCACATCAATAGCGATCATATGCGCTCAAGGTCCAAGATGCCAAGGTACCTGGTAACTAGAGCCTGGGGTTGTTGCTTCGGGCCGAGGGGACTCTTAAGGGTGTAATTTCCAACCTCTGTGAGCATCTCTGATAGTGAGGTACTTGCAGAAATTGGTACTATTACAGAATTGTCAGTAATTAAGGGAATTTCCTTCAGGAGCTGAGAATCTGTACGCCATGGTTCGCTACTGTCACGATGTTCGCAACTGTCGTCGATCGATCCTCGCCCAGCATTTTGGAGAAATCTACGAGCCTTCGTGGTGTGAAGCGGCATGCGACAACTGCGTCTCGAGAGTTCCTGGTAAAGTGGTGGCTGTGAAGCAGGTTAATGGATCGTTATTATAATGTACGACTTGATGAATCTTTCTCAGAGTTAAATATTCGAAATTCCGAAGCTGTGTCAAATGTTTAGTTATACTCAAATAGGCTGAAAGAACAGTATTCTGTATTTTTTCACGAATCGCTCCCAAAATTTTGGCTAATAATTTATTTATTTCTGTCCGCATCTGCAAGAATCCTAAAGTATTCAATAACTGTCATCTTTCAAGCCGAAAATCGCATACAATTTACTTATTCCCGAACAACCCTCGAAGACTTTTAGAACAAACTTAGAAAAACTCTTTGGAGAAACTTGTTATGTACTACATTAGTAGCTTGTCTCATCGCCAATGTATTTAATTCTGAGTGTTGAATATATTAGTTTAGAGAGACGTACACAGGTGTATAATTATACACAGCTGTGTACGTCTCTCTAAACTAATATATTCAACACCCAGAATAAAATAATAATTAATTCAATAATTGAGCATTTACTTACAAACAGCCGAAGATCAGGCTTGTTGTTGCTTGTATCGGTGAGTAGATATACCCGCCCACTGCGTATTTATTGACTAAAAGTGCGACAACTGCTTAGAGGATGAATTGTTCTAGAAAACGAGACCAATAACACCCATATAATTTGATCAATTCAAAAGCTGTGGGTCGGTTTGGGGAAGCCAGAAAACAATAGCGCAGTATGTACAGCTAGGTAGATGAATAGGTGTTCAAAATGAGACCAGTATCGCTTACGCGGCTCGAGTGTTTACGTCCGATGGGTCTAATGGCTCATTTTAAACCATTTTATGAATCAGATCTTGCATCCTGAGAAAGCCATGTACCAAAGCATTATATATAGACTTATAAACATGTTTGGCCTTGGAAACGGCCTAATTTGGCTAAGATATCTGCACCAGTTGCCGAGATACTATCCATAACGCAGTTGGTCGGACACCATTTTAACCCCACACTTTGTTACGCCCGAACGAGTTTGAATCTGTTTTCACGTCTAACTAAACAGCCCAAATCGGGATTTTGAACTTTCGAATCTGCTATCGCGCGCCGCAGTCCGACCAGGCAAAGTTGAGCTACACACGTCACCCCCAAAAACCCAGAAACGAAGTCCGTCAAAATTTAACGCTCTGGCCAGTAAGAATTTTTCGCTACACTCGTTTTACTCACTACACTCAGAATTAAAAAAAATTTCGAACAAAATTGGAACGATATTTAGAATTTGTTGAACGAACATCGAATGAGTTTCGAAAGAACATAACTAATTTCTGGCTAGTACTATAGGGAATGGTGTGTTGTATCGCAATTTTTGTATTAAAATGTGTGTTTTAAGCTCGTTTTTGCCGGGTAATGTTAATTATGTATCAAAGCACTGGGCTGCAACAATTTTGTCGTATTTCTTTGGCCATGATTATGACCGTGCTTTGAGAATAAATTATTATTTGCCGGTGTCGTCTCTAGATGGACATAACGCAACACGCGCGGGCCATTGTCTCCATTTTGTCGAAGGAAAAAGACCGCGTGACCGGATTGAAAATCGTTCAACTGTTCCGGCAAGCGGTCAAGGCTGGGTCGGTGACAGCGAAAGCCAGCGATATCGAGCGAATCATCGTGCATTTGCTTCTCGACGGATACTTACGGTAAGATATTTAATGTATCTACATATTGGCCGAGATATTTTTGTCCTAAGCTATCACTGTTCGGTGAAAGTTTGTCTGATGGTGGTGTTCATCAAAAAATTGTTTGCCAAAATTTTAAGTCCCGATTGGCTTTTAACCCAGTAAGTTGGGTAAAATACTACAATTTTAGCAAATCTAAAGTCTCGATAAAATAATGGTAGCTCATAAAGAATATTTTACACAAAATATTATAATACTTAACTGTGACTTTTACTAAGTCTTCCTGTGTTTATAAGAAATGATTGATGATTTAAGGGCCTTAAATATTTACGTCTTGAAATTAATTTGCATTTCGAGTACCGATGAACAATTTGTCGCCGCGAGGTATCGAAATTAGGAGCATTTGAGGTGAAATTTTCTGGCCAATGAACCTCGAATCCTTAAGGCGCATCGCAGTGCGAGCGCGTAAGTGTGCCGGTACAATCGGTGCAGTATTGCCGAATTTTGGTAGTACATCACAGGTTTTTTTTCAAAATGGACGCTGGGTCCTGACTGGGTCTGATCACTGTTTCACAGGGTATAGAAGAGGGAAAATATGTGTACGTACACATACACAAAAATAACAACGATAATAACACGTGTACACATACGTATATACAGATAGCATCGCGACTGAGGCCCCACGTCGCGTAGAAAATATTGAAGAAAAATTGGGTTTGATTGCAAAATGTCCTTGTCTGATTAGAAAATTTTGAACCTGGCCGCTCGTGGACCCAAAAAACCAAGTGGCATAACGGCTTCTAAGGTAAAGTTGTATCGAAAAACATCAAGATATTAAAGAGTTAAACATGTGGTATACTAAATTGGATTAAGTTGGCCTTTACGCAAATGTCTTTTTGTTAAATGGTTATTATCTTTGTACATTTTTAAATTTTCACGATGATTGAGATTTCGTATACCAAAGCGTTTCTCTATTACATATATAGTTTATATGACATGTTTATAATATTAGTGTTTTGCTTATAACACTGTATTTTATATCAATCTACCCATTGCTGCATTGTTGGGTAAAATGTTTTAAATTAAAATTAATTCGAATAAATTTCTTCGCCATTAAAAAAGCCGCATATAAAACATTGAACAATGTTTCAGCGAAGACTATCACTTCACTCCGTATTCGATTATTTCCTACGTTGTGCTCGGATTTCGAGCTGCCCAACTAGACGACATTCCGCCTAATCACGCTCATTCAAACCGCAATTCCGACAGCAAAACATCGCCTCCTCGTTTGGTCATGGATATTAGGGTTGACGGAGAACCGCTAGGAAGCAAAGCCGGCAAAAGACCTTTGAACTTTGGCAAATCAGCAGTGCCAGTTAAAAAGGCTTCGAAGGTCGAACACGATTATTGTGGCGATGATGTTGACCTGATACTAGACAGTGATTGAGAATAAACCTTTTGCCAAAGCGCTTAATTTTTGTTAAGATGGTTGAGCTGGCGAAAACTTTAAGTTTGACAATTTTGACAAATATAGTTACAATCAGAATTAAATGCTCAAAAATCGATCCAAGTTTCGTTCGATTTCGATCGTTTGCGTTTAAACTAAAATCGAGAGTTTAAAAGAATCGATTAATTTAACGAATTTCGATTGCGTCAAAATAAAAATAATTTAATAAAAAATGTTAGTTCGCGTTTAATTTAACGAATTTCGTTTAAACGAAGATCGATCAATTGTGTTTTTTTCGATTTCGTCTGCGTTCGATTTTATAAGCACTTAATTCCGATTGTAACTGTACATATCAGCACCACCTTATACACAGTCCATGAATGTTGTATTAAAGCGATCGTTTGTGTTACTAAATTGGTTTTATTCAAAAAGTCAGAACGCTATTACACGACAAAACTTGAAAAATGTGTTATTTTACTGGCTATAACAAGATTGTGTGACGAAAGTCTCATAAGTGTACGGGACACTCAGAGTCATGCTGCTAAACGCATTTTGATGATAAGAATGTTTTGTTTTTCTTTTGACTCGGCCCTTCTCACCACGACTACATAGTAACTCGTGAGGGTGAAGCGGAGCGAGCGTGATTTCATAAAGTGGTAATTTTGTGAAATAACCTTGCAACAGGCTTTCTGTTTGATGTAAATATACTACACTAAAACCTCTGTAACCCTGAACCCATTGAAAACGCTAAAACCCTGCCAACCCCAAAACCGTTCGAAATCAACCGAAAAGGCACGAAATGCTCGTGCTGGTGTCAAGATAACCAAACCAGTTTCAGAGTACCGAAAAGCATATATAGACCATTCTTGATGCGCTGCAAGCAATAAGTTGTAGATGGTCATCAAAGCTATAGATCTAGATGAACTGATTCTGAGTGGTGGTCTCGAGATCAACGCTAAAATATATTCCAGAAATGCAATGGAACCTTTTTATTTTTGCCTTGAACGGTTACGGAGCAGGAGATCACACCAGCAAAGTACGCCCGAGTTTAGACTGGTCGTGGAATATTTAAGCTACGTTACGATGATCGCGTCAAATGAGTTCTTGTGCCGTAGTTTAGGTCTAGAAAATGGCGAAAGCTGCTTACTAACGCCGCATTCAGCTAATCCAACCAGGCACGTTAGCTAATATATTTTCTTGTGAAATTGGCCTCTTGACGTTAATTTTACAGCTAGCATTGCGTATTTATACAAGGTAAAAATGCTACGATGTAATATATACAATTATACATATGTTTTAATTCATGTAAAATTTTGGCACAAGTTTTCAACTTAATTTAATATTCATTATGTGTTTGAAACGCATTTTAATGCAAATGCTGCTGTCATACAGGATTTTTCAAAATGTAACCACTATAATAATAGCCACAAGACATATTACGACTGTCAAACCACTGAGGAAGCAGTCAGCAGTATATGTCTCAGACTAGTTTACAAAGTTTAACAAAACCACTTGATTTCAAGGATAAATTTTAAAACTACTACAAACTATCCGTTAAGGTACATTATGTTTATGGAATGCATTTTCAAAAACTATCTTTATGATACAGGCTCGCTCACTATCAAAAATTCCATTTACCCACATGTAATCACTTAGAGTGTCGAAACTTTAATGCCGATTGTTCACCAAAATGCAAATTGATATTTTTTGTTTTACACACAAAATTTATAAATTAAACAATGCCTCTGTATATATATAGGCTGAATTTATTAAAATAGTCATGTTTGAAATATTTCAAACCAATTTAGTGCACACATCATACCGAATTACTGATATTTATGTATTAATAACAACTACTGTATATAACAAGACTCTTTGTGGCACTAATATTATTGCAGTGGACAATGTTTTGTGGCTATTATAGCGGTTATATTTAAAAAAAATCGTGTGACAGCTGCATTTGGATTAAAACACGTTTGAAAACACAGTGAATACTAACTTAAATTGTTGAAACCTTGTTCGAAAACTTTACACGAATTAAATCATATGTATTTTATGTTACATCGTAGCATTGTTACCTTGTATCATTCCTTTCACAAGGTCACGAGATATACTTCTGATTCTGGGCTAAATTAAGGTAGGAAATGTGAAAAAACTTTGGTCACTAACAAATTGCTCCATAATTTGACGTCATATAGGTTTACATATAATTCATCACATTAATTAATTTATAACACTAAAATATATTACAGGCACTGGTGAAAATTGGTGCTCTAGGGTTGGTTTTGCTCCAGAGCTGTTGCTGCCGTTATGTCTGAACTGTCGAGCCTAAAATTTATCCATATGAAACTATTGTATCTGGATAAGCTCTGAAATCTCTTAAAAGTTCTTTGAAAAACAAACATTATTATTATAACTGCCGGATAGTACAGTAGTCTGTCAAAATAAGAATAGTCGATATTACATCGGGTTGACTGTCAAAAACTCAAAAGCAACTAAATACCATGGATGTGGAAAATCCGTCGGCGTGTGGTGTAGATGGTAAAGCGGAGGTGGGGTTAAATTTTTAACATTCTTAGGAACTCAAAATTTTTCCTAATTTCTCTATTTTTGACAATTTTCATCCTGTTTTTCCAATTTTTGCTAGTTTTTTTGAGTGAGGAGGATCTTTGAATTTCAACGACACCCCTTCCGGTAATTCGGCTTCTTTGTCTTGCGTAATTTCTGCTGCTGATTCCCTATACAAGCGCTTAGCTTCTTTTTGTTGAATCTGTGTCTTATTCGTCACTACTTTGGAGTAGTCGACACTAGTCGTCGCTGGTTTTTCTATCGATGTTACAGCAACGGTATCCACTATTTCCGTGACGTGAGACATAGTATCCTCTACTCTCAATCTATAGGCTTTTCGCTCCAAATTCGTAACTGGCACCCACACCATACCTTCTACCTTCCTGTACTTTAACAATTGCATTTGGACAAAGTATGGTACTTTAACAATTGCATTTGGACAAAGTATGGGTCGTTCAAATCGCGTGCTCACGTCGGTTTCTACCATGACACTTTGTCCATTGAAATAGGTTGTGTTGATGTTACATGGTACCAACTTTGTACTTTCCGGTGGAATTTCAGTATCAACTTATACCCTACAAACATGGAAAGCACCCACAGGAACTTCTGTCAGTTTCTCAGATACTGGCAGTTTTTCTGCACCCGTCTCCTCAGACGTCTTTGATTTACGTTGGACTAACGACCAAGATCGCACTGGTTTATCGCCAACCAAGATCCGCATTTTCTCGTAATCGATTATGGTTAGGAATTTCCGTAACATGTCATC
The DNA here is from genome assembly GCA_030248225.1 of Trileptium ribeirensis. Classification (NCBI taxonomy): domain Eukaryota; kingdom Metazoa; phylum Nematoda; class Enoplea; order Enoplida; family Thoracostomopsidae; genus Trileptium; species Trileptium ribeirensis. The sequence continues at coordinate 13,786 of JASANE010020361.1, read as the reverse complement.
ACCGAGGACAATGGCGACTGGCATATCAGGTATGACATGAATTTGCACGTACTGGGACTGCTCCCCAAAATGCACCAGCGCTTCAAACCACCCCAAAGTCTTACTAGCTGGGGAACCATCGAAACAAATACTTGCATTACCTCGAAATTCAAGTTATACCGACTATAACCTTTTTCATAAACTTCTTGGAGCATAAGTGTCATTTGGGCCCCAGTATCAATTAGTCCACGTAATTTGTACGAGTCAATCTGCACGTCAACGTAGAAACTCGATTTGATGGGACGTGCCAACGTCTCTACCAGAGCTATCAAAACCTGCATGTCATTTTGCAATTCTAAATTTTCCTCAAAAACGGGTTCAGGAACTTTTTTCCATCATTACGTGACACCATGAACTCTTAGATGACCCTCTTCGCGACGGCGAACCTGATAACCCAGAACCATTGATTTTTCTATCGGAATTCTCCGCGTTTATCGACGTCAATTGCATAAGAATATCATGCATTTGTCCATCCATGCAACGTTGCACATCGTTCACTTGACAAGCCAGTATCTCTAATGTAGCTGACTGCACTGCCTTCGATTCCGGACGACGTCGACTATCGCCATTTAATTGTCTCTCTACGTTTACCGATCGCTGGCGACAATCACGCGTACAAAATGACCCGGTTTACCTCACAAAAACACTTCCACAGTTCTTTAGGTGTTGTTGGTTCATCACTATTCGATGATCGAGAAGTAACTTCTCTCACTACACCGCGTTATTGTTGACGAAGACGTGTGTCACGACATGGACATTGCGCGCGGACATGTCTGGTGGCATCACAATCATAGCACACGATGAACGTTCAGCTACTCGGGTATTTCTTACATCGTTACTTCAATTTCCATTACTTGACGTGTAAAAACCTGCCGACCATCCTTCCTTTGTGGCACTGCGCTATTATTAGCCTTAGCACTTGAACTTGGTCTCCAAGTTCGTTGGAATCTACTGGTCGGTCGCGATGAATTTCCATCACCGTGAGTTCCGTTCAATAATTTTTCGGTACGCTCAATGTGTACAGCTTGACGTTTCAATTCGTCAAAAGACCATTGGTCACCATGGATCAGGCGCGAACGTAACCCACGTTGCATGCCTCGCAAAAACGTATTGTGCAATAAGTTGACGGCGTGTTTATCACCAATGTCCAGCGGAATAATACGTTTGTGCACTGTAACTGTAACTCTAACTAATCAGCAAAATCGGCCACGGAACTCTTTTGACTCATCTGCTGGAATCGTTGGACTTCATCCACGAATTCCCGACTTTCGGCGAACCGTTCGCGTAATTGATAAACTAAATGTTCATACGCCGTCGGTGCCTCTGTACCAGTCATCATCAATTCAATAAAGCTTCGAGCGGCATCTTTCAATTTCTTACGCAACGTACGAAATTTATCACTTGAACTGTATACACCAGCCAACTCGAACTCGGATTCCAACGGACGGAAATACGTGGCAACATCTGAATTACCATCAAACCTTTCAATATTAACAGGCTCTTTCGGAGGCAGCACATGAACCACAATATGCGGCACCGCGGGAGGAGCCGCCGCACCAGGCGCAGGGGTAGTCACACCAGCAGCCGGTTGTGTACACGTAGATATAGCTGTAGCTGCGCGAGTACTGGTACTAATCGACACTACGGTCGCTGCTACTGAGACTGACCTAACCAGAACGAACACAGGGGCACATAAAGACACATCAACAGGTGTTAACGAAATCGTGGCAGGTGCGGATATAGCGTCATAAGAACTCGGTACTGTAGACAATGTAACCGACACTTGAGGTAGCGCAGCTCTAACTGGGTCTATTATCGGAGCCGTAGGCGCGAAATCTAAACGCACTTTCGGCCTAGTATTTGCATCTACAACAGTAGCGTCTATATAAACCGAATCCTCTATTCTAGTATCAAATGTAGGAGTCAACACAGGGTCCATACCTATCAGGTCTCGTAGTTGATTAAGATTACCCCGCATTTCACTCATCTACTCATGCAGGTCGTTGTTCTGGCGCATAATAAGGCTCTGGAGTCTACGCTCGCGCTCGATTGTATTATATACCATTTCATCGTATTTGCGACTAGAATCAATTAAGCTTACTTCTACTCGACGCAATGTCGTTCCCAGCGGAGTCAACGTAGCATCACTCCAAGATGCGGCCGGATCATCAGTTGCTGCTGGCACTGTCTATCTATCCCTATAGACCACAGGGTCGTATCATCCGGAGGTAGCAAGGTGGCCGTGTCATCCATGGCGTAAAAATACAAAACACTACTTACAGCTAGAACACTTACGAGTCCGTGCTGTAATGCAAAGAAATAACACTAAAGAAGCGTCAGTAAGTACCGCCACTATCCGCACGCCAATCCGGCAACGTACCAACATGATTTCATAGGATCGGTATTGGCCTCGTCATGGCCACCATGTCGGAGCTGGTACTTTTTCTACGGCGGTGTAATTTCGCGCTTTAGCGGTACTCCGACCGACAGTTACCGCTATAATACACCGAACAAGATACACTCGTTATAATATTAGCCACCAAACAACCTTGAGTACCAGTCGGTGGGGTGCGCGAGATCGTGGTTTAGCGTACTATAAGAGTGGTGGTGGTATTTGCCTTTTGCCTAACTTTCTAATTCTGGCGTTGACCCTATGACGATAACACCCGTATGAGATACATCACGCTCTTTCCCATAAACATCAACGATACTTAGATAGTTACAAGTGCTTATTCACTAGTACAACAAAGTGCTAAGTTGCAGTGAGATGTTTACGCGGCCAGATCGATAGTGTTTAATCGCTAACAATTTGCAATCATTCCACCATGGAAATAAATATCCTAGTGACAATAAAAAACGATGCTGGGGAACAGTAAAGTAGCTCTCATTTGTGGCACTTCGCGAGTTTCACATATGACGCCATTTCATGACTCTCCAATAATATACGTCAATATAAGTATCGCGTACTTAAAAAGTTAACGCGACGTAGACGTGGTTGAAAGACATAAGTAGTATCCGTGAAATATTCGGCAGAAGAGCATACCTACTTTTCGTACTATACACGCCTTAAGAGACAGTCAAGCCCGAGAAATACGCACCACAATACAAAAAATTGTAAAGGAAAGTGTATCCGCCTAGCTAGTTAATCCATACATCACAAGCACTCAAATAAATCATTTCCAGCCGTTTTATAGGTTAAGAATTTCGTCAAGCAGCATAACGTAACCCTAGCGCACTCTTGGAAACGCAACAAAACACCCTATATCATACATACCGGCAGGGGGGGTAACCCCCCTGAGGTCCGGACCCCCCTTCCCCAGAGGCCGAAAAGAAAGTGGGGTAACCCCCCACCCCCGAAGGGGGGCTTGGCGGCTCCTCGACGGGTTTCGAAGTAGGACCTTAGTGCAAAACCATGCGCAAATTGCCGCTGCTTGATGCTAAAGGTGCATGTACGGCCGTAAATTTGTGGAAAGCTTTTTTGTTCATTCCCTGAAGTAAAAGTTAATCCCTTAAGTAAAGTAAAATATATACTGTGACGTGTTCATGTATGGGTATGATAGGTGTTTCTGTGTGTATTTTGGTGTTAATGACTTTGTTTATGTAGAAGAAAAACCCCATTATTATTCCCAGAATATGAGCTCCAAAAATTAGGTAACGAATTAATGCTTCGAAAAGGATTTGTATTTTAATAATTTTTCTGCAAAAACTGCGCTCATACGCGGAAAATGTGGCTGCGAGGACCAAAAAAAGGTCCTCACGACTAACCCCCTAGGAAAATTTGGCCGGCCAAGGGGGGTTGCCTCTACCCCCCCCCCGTGGCATGCCCGGCCGCCGACATGTATGCCATATTTACATTAGAATACAACCCCATAATCTTTAGGAAAGTTAGCTAGCTATTCTTGACATACACTTTGTTAACGTCCATCCTACTCATGCTAATCGCAATACGCAAATGAGAAAATCGTAACCATGATATCAGCCGTAAAACGACACCAACCAGCGAACTATTAATTGCATATCAACTACACAAAAACTATAAATACACGTTGACTTTACTAGCCAACTCATCCGTCATCACCCAACTATTCAATCATTATCACCTCCCCAATGCCAAATTCAATATAAAAACAAGTAAATATATACGATTATATACTATGCCAAGCTGGCGAAAACAAGGGGTACCCCGTACCATATGAGTACTACGCATGATGATAATAAAATATATAGTATATATTTACTATATTTTATAGGTTTCAGGCGCAATAGATTAAAATTTGAAAAAGGAAAAATTTAGAGAAAGCGGTCGGGAGTTGGGGTGTGGTTTAGAAAAAGTAGGGAGAGGTTGGTGATGAAATTCTAATACGCTGAAGGTTTAGGTAGGGGAGTTTGTATTATAAATTTGAGGATTGGAAATTAAGTTTTGAATGAATGGAGTTGTTTGAAATATGTAGGCAAATGGGGAAAATGGGGATTCCCCCGGGGTTCCCTCCGGTTTTTTGGGTGTTTTTTCGTTTCCGTGTCGCTGGGTTCGTTTTTCTTGCGAATTTATAACCATAAAACGGCTGGAAATGATTTATTTGAGTGCTTGTGATGTATGGATTAACTAGCTAGAGCGGATACACTTTCCTTTACAATTTTTTGTATTGTGGTGCGTATTTCTCGGGCTTGACTGTCTCTTAAGGCGTGTATAGTACGAAGAGGTATGCTCTTCTGCCGAATATTTCACGGATAGTACTTATGTCTTTCAACCACGTCTACGTCGCGTTAACTTTTTAAGTACGCGATACTTATATTGACGTATATTATTGGAGAGTCATGAAATGGCGTCATATGTGAAACTCGCGAAGTGCCACAAATGAGAGCTACTTTACCGTTCCCCAGCATCGTTTTTTATTGTCACTAGGATATTTATTTCCATGGTGGAATGATTGCAAATTGTTAGCGATTAAACACTATCGATCTGGCCGCGTAAACATCTCACTGCAACTTAGCACTTTGTTGTACTAGTGAATAAGCACTTGTAACTATCTAAGTATCGTTGATGTTTATGGGAAAGAGCGTGATGTATCTCATACGGGTGTTATCGTCATAGGGTCAACGCCGAGACGAGAAAGTTAGGCAAAAGGCAAATACCACCACCACTCTTACTTATTGTCCCTTAAACCACGATCTCGCGCACCCCACCGACTGGTACTAAAGGTTGTTTGGTGGCTAATATTATAACGAGTGTATCTTGTTCGGTGTATTATAGCGGTAACTGTCGGTCGGAGTACCGCTAAAGCGCGAAATTACACCGCCGTAGAAAAAGTACCAGCTCCGACATGGTGGCCATGACGAGGCCAATACCGATCCTATGAAATCATGTTGGTACGTTGCCGGATTGGCGTGCGGATAGTGGCGGTACTTATTCACGCTCTTAGTGTTATTTCTTTGCATTACAGCACGGACTCGTAAGTGTTCTAGCTGTAAGTAGTGTTTTGTATTTTTACGCCATGGATGACACGGCCACCTTGCTACCTCCGGATGATACGACCCTGTGGTCTATAGGGATAGATAGACAGTGCCAGCAGCAACTGATGATCCGGCCGCATCTTGGAGTGATGCTACGTTGACTCCGCTGGGAACGACATTGCGTCGAGTAGAAGTAAGCTTAATTGATTCTAGTCGCAAATACGATGAAATGGTATATAATACAATCGAGCGCGAGCGTAGACTCCAGAGCCTTATTATGCGCCAGAACAACGACCTGCATGAGTAGATGAGATGAAATGCGGGGTAATCTTAATCAACTACGAGACCTGATAGGTATGGACCCTGTGTTGACTCCTACATTTGATACTAGAATAGAGAGGATTCGGTTTATATAGACGCTACTGTTGTAGATGCAAATACTAGGCCGAAAGTGCGTTTCGATTTCGCGCCTACGGCTCCGATAATAGACCCAGTTAGAGCTGCGCTACCTCAAGTGTCGGTTACATTGTCTACAGTACCGAGTTCTTATGACGCTATATCCGCACCTGCCACGATTTCGTTAACACCTGTTGATGTGTCTTTATGTGCCCCTGTGTTCGTTCTGGTTAGGTCAGTCTCAGTAGCAGCGACCGTAGTGTCGATTAGTACCAGTACTCGCGCAGCTACAGCTATATCTACGTGTACACAACCGGCTGCTGGTGTGACTACCCCTGCGCCTGTTGCGGCGGCTCCTCCCGCGGTGCCGCATATTGTGGTTCATGTGCTGCCTCCGAAAGAGCCTGTTAATATTGAAAGGTTTGATGGTAATTCAGATGTTGCCACGTATTTCCGTCCGTTGGAATCCGAGTTCGAGTTGGCTGGTGTATACAGTTCAAGTGATAAATTTCGTACGTTGCGTAAGAAATTGAAAGATGCCGCTCGAAGCTTTATTGAATTGATGATGACTGGTACAGAGGCACCGACGGCGTATGAACATTTAGTTTATCAATTACGCGAACGGTTCGCCGAAAGTCGGGAATTCGTGGATGAAGTCCAACGATTCCAGCAGATGAGTCAAAAGAGTTCCGTGGCCGATTTTGCTGATTAGTTAGAGTTACAGTTACAGTGCACAAACGTATTATTCCGCTGGACATTGGTGATAAACACGCCGTCAACTTATTGCACAATACGTTTTTGCGAGGCATGCAACGTGGGTTACGTTCGCGCCTGATCCATGGTGACCAATGGTCTTTTGACGAATTGAAACGTCAAGCTGTACACATTGAGCGTACCGAAAAATTATTGAACGGAACTCACGGTGATGGAAATTCATCGCGACCGACCAGTAGATTCCAACGAACTTGGAGACCAAGTTCAAGTGCTAAGGCTAATAATAGCGCAGTGCCACAAAGGAAGGATGGTCGGCAGGTTTTTACACGTCAAGTAATGGAAATTGAAGTAACGATGTAAGAAATACCCGAGTAGCTGAACGTTCATCGTGTGCTATGATTGTGATGCCACCAGACATGTCCGCGCGCAATGTCCATGTCGTGACACACGTCTTCGTCAACAATAACGCGGTGTAGTGAGAGAAGTTACTTCTCGATCATCGAATAGTGATGAACCAACAACACCTAAAGAACTGTGGAAGTGTTTTTGTGAGGTAAACCGGGTCATTTTACGCGTGATTGTCGCCAGCGATCGGTAAACGTAGAGAGACAATTAAATGGCGATAGTCGACGTCGTCCGGAATCGAAGGCAGTGCAGTCAGCTACATTAGAGATACTGGCTTGTCAAGTGAACGATGTGCAACGTTGCATGGATGGACAAATGCATGATATTCTTATGCAATTGACGTCGATAAACGCGGAGAATTCCGATAGAAAAATCAATGGTTCTGGGTTATCAGGTTCGCCGTCGCGAAGAGGGTCATCTAAGAGTTCATGGTGTCACGTAATGATGGAAAAAAGTTCCTGAACCCGTTTTTGAGGAAAATTTAGAATTGCAAAATGACATGCAGGTTTTGATAGCTCTGGTAGAGACGTTGGCACGTCCCATCAAATCGAGTTTCTACGTTGACGTGCAGATTGACTCGTACAAATTACGTGGACTAATTGATACTGGGGCCCAAATGACACTTATGCTCCAAGAAGTTTATGAAAAAGGTTATAGTCGGTATAACTTGAATTCCGAGGTAATACAAGTATTTGCCTTCGATGGTTCTCCAGCTAGTAAGACGTTGGGATGGTTCAAAGCGGACGTACATTTTGGAGATCAGTCCCAATACGTTCAAATTCATGTCATACCTGATATGCCAGTCGCCATTGTCCTCGGTGATGACATGTTACGGAAAATCCAAACCGTAGTTGATTACCAGAAAATGCGAATCTTGGTTGGCGATAAACTTGTACGATCATGGTCGTTAGTCCAACGTAAATCAACGACGTGTGAGGAGACCGATACAGAAAAACTGCCAGTATCAGAGAAACTAACAGGCGTTCCTGTCGGTGCTTTCCATGTTTGTAGGGTATAAGTTGATACTGAAATTCCACCGGAAAGTACAAAGTTGGTACCATGTAACATCAACACAACCTATTTCAATGGACAAAGTGTCATGGTAGAAACCGACGTGAGCACGCGATTTGAACGACCCATACTTTGTCCAAATGCAATTGTTAAAGTACCATACTTTGTCCAAATGCAATTGTTAAAGTACAGGAAGGTAGAAGGTATGGTGTGGGTGCCAGTTACGAATTTGGAGCGAAAAGCCTATAGATTGAGAGTAGAGGATACTATGTCTCACGTCACGGAAATAGTGGATACCGTTGCTGTAACATCGATAGAAAAACCAGCGACGACTAGTGTCGACTACTCCAAAGTAGTGACGAATAAGACACAGATTCAACAAAAAGAAGCTAAGCGCTTGTATAGGGAATCAGCAGCAGAAATTACGCAAGACAAAGAAGCCGAATTACCGGAAGGGGTGTCGTTGAAATTCAAAGATCCTCCTCACTCAAAAAAACTAGCAAAAATTGGAAAAACAGGATGAAAATTGTCAAAAATAGAGAAATTAGGAAAAATTTTGAGTTCCTAAGAATGTTAAAAATTTAACCCCACCTCCGCTTTACCATCTACACCACACGCCGACGGATTTTCCACATCCATGGTATTTAGTTGCTTTTGAGTTTTTGACAGTCAACCCGATGTAGTATCGACTATTCTTATTTTGACAGACTACTGTACTATCCGGCAGTTATAATAATAATGTTTGTTTTTCAAAGAACTTTTAAGAGATTTCAGAGCTTATCCAGATACAATAGTTTCATATGGATAAATTTTAGGCTCGACAGTTCAGACATAACGGCAGCAACAGCTCTGGAGCAAAACCAACCCTAGAGCACCAATTTTCACCAGTGCCTGTAATATATTTTAGTGTTATAAATTAATTAATGTGATGAATTATATGTAAACCTATATGACGTCAAATTATGGAAGGATTGCCTGGTGACTTAGTTTTTATATTCCTACCTTAATTTAGCCCAGAATCAGAAGTATATCTCGTGACCTTGTGAAAGGAATGATACAAGGTAGCAATGCTACGATGTAACATAAAATACATATGATTTAATTCGTGTAAAGTTTTCGAACAGGTTTTAGTATTAAAGTCAGTATTTCACTCGTGTTTTCAAACGTGTTTTAATCCAAATGCAGCTGTCACACGATTTTTTTTAAATATAACCGCTATAATAGCCACAAAACATTGTCCACTGCAATAATATTAGTGCCACAAAGAGTCTTGTTATATACAGTAGTTGTTATTAATACATAAATATCAGTAATTCGGTATGATGTGGTCACTAAATTGGTTTGAAATATTTCAAACATGACTATTTTAATAAATTCAGCCTATATATATACAGAGGCATTGTTTAATTTATAAATTTTGTGTGTAAAACAAAAAATATCAATTTGCATTTTGGTGAACAATCGGCATTAAAGTTTCGACACTCTAAGTGATTACATGTGGGTAAATGGAATTTTTGATAGTGAGCGAGCCTGTATCATAAAGATAGTTTTTGAAAATGCATTCCATAAACATAATGTACCTTAACGGATAGTTTGTAGTAGTTTTAAAATTTATCCTTGAAATCAAGTGGTTTTGTTAAACTTTGTAACGTACAGTCTGAGACATATACTGCTGACTGCTTCCTCAGTGGTTTGACAGTCGTAATATGTCTTGTGGCTATTATTATAGTGGTTACATTTTGAAAAATCCGGTTTTACAGCAGCATTTGCATTAAAATGCGTTTCAAACACATAATGAATATTAAATTAAGTTGAAGTCTTGTGCCAAAATTTTACATGAATTAAAACATATGTATAATTGTAGATATTACATCGTAGCATTTTTACCTCGTAAAAATACGCAATGCTAGCTGTAAAATTAACGTCAAGAGGCCAATTTCACAAGAAAATATATTAGCTAACGTGCCTGGTTGGATTAGCTGAATGCGGTGTTATAACAAGCTTTCGCCATTTTCTAGACCTAAACTACGGCACAAGAACTCATTTGACGCGATCATCGTAACGTAGCTTAAATATTCCACGACCAGTCTAAACTCGGTGGTCTTTGCTGGTGTGATCTCTGCTCCGTAACCGTTCAAGGCAAAAATAAAAAGGTTCCATTGCATTTCTGGAATATATTTTAGCGTTGATCTCGAGACCACCACTCAGAATCAGTTCATCTTGTAGATCTATAGCTTTGATGACCATCTTAGTTTATTGCTTGCAGCGCATCAAGAATGGTCTATATATGCTTTTCGGTACTCTGAAACTGGTTTGGTTATCTTGACACCAGCACGAGCATTTCGTGCCTTTTCGGTTGATTTCGAACGGTTTTGGGGTTGGCAGGGTTTTAGCGTTTTCAATGGGTTTAGGGTTACAGAGGTTTTAGTGTAGTATATTTACATCAAACAGAAAGCCTGTCTCAAAGGTTATTTCACAAAATTACCACTTTATGAAATCACGCTCGCTCCGCTTCACCCTCACCAGTTACTATGTAGTCGTGGTGAGAAGGGCCGAGTCAAAAGAAAAACAAAACATTCTTATCATCAAAATGCGTTTAGCAGCATGACTCTGAGTGTCCCGTACACTTATGATACTTTCGTCACACAATCTTGTTATAGCCAGTAAAATAACACATTTTTCAAGTTTTGTCGTGTAATAGCGTTCTGACTTTTTGAATAAAACCAATTTAGTAACACAATCTATCCTTTAGAATACAACATTCATGGACTGTGTATAAGGTGGTGCTGATATGTACAGTTACAATCGGAAATTAAGTGCTTATAAAATCGAACGCAGATGAAATCCAAAAAAACACAATTGATCGATCTTCGTTTAACGAAATTCGTTGAATTAAACGCGCACTAACATTTTTTATTAAATTATTTTTATTTTGACGCAATCGAAATTCGTTAAATTAATCGATTCTTTTAAACACTCGATTTTAGTTTAAACGCAAAAGTTATCAAAATTTGAATCAAAACTTGGATCGATTTTTGAGCATTTCAAATTCCTATTTTGCAAACGAATATTTGTTAAAATTGTCAAACTTAAAAAGTTCTCGCCGAGCTCAACCATCTTAACAAAAATTAAGCGCTTTGGCAAAAACTTTATTCTCAATCACTGTTGAAGATCAGGTCAACATCATCGCCAGGATAATCGTGTTCGACCTTTTGAAGCCTTTTTAAGTGGCACTGCTGATTTGCCAAAGTTCAAAGGTCTTTTGCCGGCTTTGCTTCCTAGCGGTTCTCCGTCAACCCTAATATCCATGACCAAACGAGGAGGCGATGTTTTGCTGTCGGAATTGCGGTTTGAATGAGCGTGATTAGGCGGGTACGTCGTCGAGTTGGCAGCTCGAATCCGAGCACAACGTAGGAAATAATCGAATACGAGTGAAGTGATAGTCTTCGCTGAAACATTGTTCCATGTTTATATGCGGCTTTTTTAATGGCGAAGAAATTTATTGATGAATTTAATGAAAACATTTTACCCAACAATGCAGCAATGGGTAGATTGATATAAAATACAGTGTTATAAGCAAAACACTAATATTATAAACATGTCATATAAACTATATATGTAATAGAGAAACGCTTTGGTATACGAAATCTCAATCATCGTGAAAATTTAAAAATGTACAAAGATAATAACCATTTAACAAAAAGACATTTGCGTAAAGGCCAACTTAATCCAATTTAGTATACCACATGTTTAACTCTTTAATATCTTGATGTTTTTCGATACAACTTTACCTTAGAAGCCGTTATGCCACTTGGTTTTTTGGGTCCACGAGCGGCCAGGTTCAAAATTTTCTAATCAGACAAGGACATTTTGCAATCGAACCCAATTTTTGTTCAGATATTTTCTATGCGATGTGGGGCCTCAGTCGCGATGCTATCTGTATATACGTATGTGTACACGTGTTATTATCGTTGTTATTTTTGTGTATGTGTACGTACATATATTTTCCCTCTTCTATACCGGTGAACCAGTGATCAGACCCAGGCAGGACCCCGCGTCCATTTTGAACAAAAAACCTGTGATGTACTACCAAAATTCGGCAATACTGCACCGATTGTACCGGCACACTTTCGCGCTCGCACTGCGATGCGCCTTAAGGATTCGAGGTTCAATGGCCAGAAAGTTTCACCTCAAATGCTCCTAATTTCGATACCTCGCGGCGACAAATTGTTTATTGTACTCGAAATGCAAATTAATTTCAAGACGTAAATATTTAAGGCCCTTAAATCATCAATCATTTCTTATAAACACAGGTAAGCTGAGTAAAAGTCACAGTTAAGTATTATAATATTTTGTGAAAAATATACTTTATGAGCTACCATTATTTTATCGAGACTTTAGATTTGCTAAAATTGTAGTATTTTACCCAACTGAGTGGGTTAAAAGCCAATCGGGACTTAAAGTTTAGGCAAACAATTTTTTGATGAACACCACCATCAGACAAACTTTCACCGAACAGTGATAGCTTAGGACAAAAATATCTCGGCCAATATGTAGATACATTAAATATCTTACCGTAAGTATCCGTCGAGAAGCAAATGCACTACTATGCGCTCGATATCGCTGGCTTTCGCTGTCACCGACCCAGCCTTGTACTGCTTGCCGGAACAGTTGAACGATTTTCAATCCGGTCACGCGGTCTTTTTCCTTCGACAAAATGGAGACAATGGCCCGCGCGTGTTGCGTTATGTCCATCCTGAAGACGACACCGGCAAATAATAATTTATTCTCAAAAGCACGGTCATAATCATGGCCAAAGAAATACGACAAAATTGTTGCAGCCCAGTGCTTTGATACATAATTAACATTACCCGGCAAAAACGAGCTTAAAGATACACATTTTAATACAAAAATTGCGATACAACACACCATTCCCTATAGTACTGAGCCAGAAATTAGTTATGTTCTTTCGAAACTCATTCGATGTTCGTTCAACAAATTCTAAATATCGTTCCAATTTCGTTTGAAAATTTTTTTTAATTCTGAGTGTAGTGAGTAAAACGATAGTGTAGCGAAAAATTCTTACTGGCCAGAGCGTTAAATTTTGACGGACTTCGTTTCTGGGTTTTTGGGGGTGACGTGTGTAGCTCAACTTTGCCTGGTCGGACTGCGGCGCGCGATAGCAGATTCGAAAGTTCAAAATCCTGATTTGGGCTGTTTAGTTAGACGTGAAAACAGATTCAAACTCGTTCGGGCGTAACAAAGTGTAGGGTTAAAATGGTGTCCGACCAACTGCGTTATGGATAGTATCTCGGCAACTGGTGCAGATACTCTGTAGCCAAATGAGGCCGTTTCCAAGGCCAAACATGTTTATAAGTCTATATATAATGCTTTCTGTACATGGCTTTCTCAGGATGCAAGATCTGATTCATAAAATGGTTTAAAATGAGCCATTAGACCCATCGGACGCAATTACTTTAGCCGCGCAAGCGATACTGGTCTCATTTTGAACACCTATTCATCTACCTAGCTGTACATACTGCGCTATTGTTTTCTGGCTTCCCCAAACCGACCCACAGCTTTTGAATTGATCAAATTATATGGGTGTTATTGGTCTCGTTTTCTAGAACAATTCATCCTCTAAGCAGTTGTCGCACTTTTAGTCAATAAATACGCAGTGGGCGGGTATATCTACTCACCGATACAAGCAACAACAAGCCTGATCTTCGGCTGTTTGTAAGTAAATGCTCAATTATTGAATTAATTATTA
>JASANE010020360.1:0-59868 GCA_030248225.1 Trileptium ribeirensis | reverse complement strand
TATACCTCACCGAAACCGGCGATTGGCATTATTGAGCGACCAGTTAGCTTCTTGCGCCCCGTTGCTATATCGTTGAGTATGCGTGTTCAATTTCCCATTTTCTTTTAGCGAGGTAAGCGCAGTCGTCATCGCACTGTTCTTGAAAACTAAATGTTGTTGTTGTTGATGATAATAGCTTACAGCTGTGCACTACGATCCATTAAGAAAGGTTGACCCACAGTTTTATCCGCCCCAATTGACCGCGTGACCTATATATATATATACGTGCTTATGATGTATTGTTTATTTCCGTTACTGATTTACGCTAGTGTTATAGAATGTATTACCATATTGTGTTACCTCATAGTCGAATGGGTAACCGATTTGCTTGTCAATAAATGTTTATTGAAAACTCATTGTGTCCCGGCTTTGATTGATGATGTGTGTAGCGATATGTATCTAAGGGTTTGAAATCATCGCCCCAGTCGACGAACTGCGTTCAGACTTGACGTCGCAAGTCTTAGCTTGGCTCGCTGGCAAATCGACGTATACGACTGATATAAGGAATTTGAGTGCGACGGCGACAAAGGTCCAATGTCGATGATGATTCGGAGAACCACCCACTGAATTTCGTAGACATGACGTTAAACGGCTAGGGATTGTTAGACCCTAGTGGGGCAACCGTAGCTATAAATTAATTTAGCAGAAATTTGTATTTGATCAACCCCAACGATGTAACCAATAGAAACTTCCATCTGAAACCAGGATAGGAATAGCGGTATGCTCTCCTTGGCCTGTGAACAGGTGATGGAGTCAACTTCCCTGGGAACCTCAAAGGTAGTACCACGTAGGCTACATGGTCAACCAATCCGGCGAGATACGAAGACGCCCCGTGAAACGCTCCTGCGGCATGCTAAGCTCCATAGCTTTTTGGGTCTGACCGCGGGAGTCGTTACAAAATTAGCACTTTAGGGCTGAGGTTGCGATAGCTGTGGTCGTACGGGCATTGCGTTTGGAAGTGTGTGATGAAGCAGCGTTATGTATGTTAAAATAAAAAAATCCATATACGTATATACATAACAGTTAAATACAAATTGTCGGTTACAGTAAAAACAATAACATATTAAATGGTCACACGTAAGTAAAAAACTGTTACTTTCTGTCCCCAGTTTTGAGGCCCACGAATTTGTAGAGAAAAATTAGTATTTTTGTAATTCTGTATTCCGTGGGTGGGTAGCTAAATATTTTAAGATGCTGTAATTATGAATCTGATTCATCCAACCCCATAAACCATTTTGTGCGCGGACATCGCCAATAAGTTCGTGATAAACATAGCCGAGGAGTAAGCTGGGCTTGGTGGAGAAATCATGATAGATGATTGGCAATTAATTTTTTGCAGCCCATGGTAAGCACCGAATGTGTACTCACACAAAAGTAAAAATCTGCTGTGTGGTTCTGCCCCCAGAAATATTGAAATGGGTTTTAATATTTTTCATGGGTCACAATGTGTTAAAAAATGTCGTACTATTGGCAAGGTTGTATGGAAAATAAATATGATCAAAATCTCAAAATTTGTTAGGAAGTTATAACCAAACAGCAAAAACAAACAGACACGCAGATATCCGGCAGATAACACACGCTCTGATCAGGGATCGACCGGTATACCGGTACCGGTACCGGCCGGTACCGGGGTACCGGTACCGGTACCGGTAAAAAACTGCCGGTACCGATACTAAAATTTTTACTATCTTACGGATAAGACAGCGACAATGTTTAGTTGCAAATCAAGTGACTCATTTGTTATCATTTGTTGACATGTATACGTATTTATTTCTAATTCCTTCACTCGAATTTTGAACACGTTTGAAGATGAACATTTGGAACAGAGCGTTGTTGCAGTAAATGATGTTTTTGTTCGAATGTTTTGATTTTTGTTTTTACTTAGGTGACGTCATTGAGTTGTAGCGGTGGTGTATTATATAACACATTATCGATTTGAATGCTGACGGAGGGTGGTTTGAAGCTGATTGCGGTAGCAGGATGGTTCTCAAGAGCAGCTGGCATATTTGGGGGGGTATGCAATAGTGTAGCGGAGAATAATTTAGTTGCTGATTGCGATATAATATCGGGAGCAGCTGGCATATTTGGGGGGGCGTGCAATCGTGTAGCTGAGGATGGTTTGGTTCGAGGCTAGTTCCGCCAAGATGTTGTAGGGAGCAGTTGGCATATCTAGAGTCTGTGAAATCGTGTTGCGAGGGTTGGTTCAGAGGCTTATTCCGGACAATTATTGCATTTATAAATGTTGTTGTTACGTTGATTTTGAACATTTTGAAAATAAAACTTATGAATATCTACGTGTTATCTTTTTCACCAGAAACATGCATATATCAGAGTATAACTAAACGAGCGAAACTTTTTTGGCAGACAATTTGGGTACCGGTACCGGTACCGGTTTACCGGTATTTTTTCAGTACCGGTACCGGTAAATTTGGTACCGGTCGATCCCTGGCTCTGATATATACCATTGCGTTTCCGCTGCTTTGTTGTAGGTTCACGAAGTTCAATTTTGAGCTTTGAAATAGTCAATCGGTGTAGACTAGCCACAATCGGTCCATTTTCCTTCTCCGTACACGTTGCGTTTATACGCAGTTCTTGATTTGAGTCGGATCATATAACAAATACGTGTAACCGTTACACTGTAACGATATACTTTTTGAGGCTGTTCTAATATCACATATGTTTAACTTTTACAGCGTGACATAAGATATTGAATCTGGCCCCGGTTTGCTGGGTGCAGTAGTTGTTCCGTCGGATTTCCAAATCTGCCAGAACTTTGCTGCCATACCTGCGAATCAAGCTTATCGCGGCATGATTATTTCTAAAGCTTGCATAATCCGGACATTAGGTGCAGACATTTTGAAATGGAACATATTAGCTGAAACTTGCTTTAAAATGTGATATAGAGCTTGCATATATATTTTGCAGTTTATATACGTTATTTTGTCATAAATCACTTGCCATATGTATCAGTGGTATCATATGCCTTCGAGACTATTATTGTAACATCAAGAGATGCAATATATATTCATTTCCCATTAAGCTATAAGGAGACTAATATATTTGTCAATATATTTGGGCTATTACTTCGACACCTTTGCATAAAACAGGTTTTAAGCCTAAAATAAATGTGCTGATTTTCCATAAAAATATTCACAATTGATATTATGGAGAATGTTAAAATTTTACAGAAATATTCGTCAAAAGTTGATTTTCATTGCAGCTAATATGTAATTTTTCTTAGAAGTTCTGGCTTCAGGGTTTGTGTCAGCTCTATCGAACATCTACACTTATACATCTAGACACAGGGTCTGTATAATTATATAATTTTGCATTTGCAGCATTCGTCGTGACATTGCTGTAGGTTCAGTTGCACAGAAACAGCGACATACTTCTAACAGTTCCAAAAAGGCGAATGTATACATGACGGCTTCCGCATATGTCTGCTTAGGGTGCTGCCTATGCTGTGCACAAAATAAAAACATACGATCGTGTTGTATTTATAAGCGCCAACGGGCTTCTAGTAAACACTGCGCTATTTGATCTTGGGTTGCCCCCCTGAAATCGGTAAGAAATTACCATTTTATGTAAATATTACATGACACCGTAAATAGAATTTCATAAGTGCTACAACTAAGAACCTGATATATAATCAGTAGTATGATTATAGAATCTCTGTTTGCAGCGAAGAGCCAGATGCTTCATTTGTGATAAAGGCACGGAAGCACAAAGAGTCTTCTGCTTGTAGTGACGATCATAAAAATCGACACCGTAAAAAAATTAAAAGGCGTAGGCGTATAGCGGAAGCACAGGCAGCTGCTGCTGTACAGCACCAGATTGATGGTATTACTGCTTCCAACACCAATACTATAAGTGGCAGTAGTGGCCAGTTCGGCGCAGTTTTGAATACCGATGGCACAGCGGCTGGATTCCCGGATGGTTCAGTTGTAGCACATGAAGTTGAAATTAAAGACGAGCCTATCGATGAAGAGTACGAGTTGGCTGACCAGCAACAGCGATATTTAGACTATGCTTCGTTAAAGAGCGATAACCAACAGCAGCACTCGGTTAGTCAGGAGACGATAGCTGACCACACTTCCCACAATGGGCATCGTCAAGTCAGCGGATTTACCTCGAGTCATATGCCACCTCCGAATTATATTGTAGCAGGGGGAAATCAGCCGACCCAAGTCCACTCTTTGCATCAAGTTCCTGGTCAGAGTTACAACATGCAGCAGTACCAACGAGTTACCGATCAACAACAACAGTATCACCAATACAGCGGTATTCATAGTCAGTTCCAGCATTCTCATGATCAGGGTCAAATGGATGCCGCTTTACGTCGAACAAGGCGTCGAAAGCCGATGTGCGATCGACCCGTCAGCTCATGGCAGCTAAAGATAACACCGACTGATCGCCCACTTCAGATGAAGCCCAAACCGTCGAGGAGGAAAGAAAATGCGTTTGTAAGTGCATTAATGTCTATGTGGTGGTCTTTATCAAATAAGAACTTAGATGTCCATGAATTTTTGAAGGAATGCAGTCCACAATGGTTTTAATTTATTTGTTTATTGTAAATCACCTTTAAACCATTGTAGCGCCAACAAAATTTTTGACTTTTAACTGGCTTCTCCAAATATGGATGGACGGGGTCTAGGTATAATGGACTTCTGCTGCTCTAGCTATTTGGCCCCCTAAGGCAAATTTTGGATTCTCTTCTGTATAAAATTTGCTGTGTGGGTAATATTAGCGAATTTTTCTTTATTGGGTGGAAATATGCTAGTTTTTCGCTGGTTTGGATAAATTTTAAATATATCTATTTTTTCAGTATTTTGGCACCCTGACGTGTTAAAATCGCTAGGATTCTTCGATTTGTGTGAACACGGTTGTAATCAACTGCTAAATTACAGACCTTTGATGCTGACAGATACAGTACTTTATAGCGCCTCTAGATAGACTGACTGAGGGAATCGCTCCTTTGGTGTTTTCAGCTCCCCGGAATTCTAAGTTCGTTCCTCCCTGGTATACTTTTGTTAGTTTCCAGCTTTCAATGATTCCTAATGAAAATTAGCTAACAGATTAAACCATAAGTGCAACACTATTCTTCGGAAAACAGCGCCCACATTTATTTTAACTTCCAAAAGTTCTGAACTGAGGAACGGTTAGGTCTTCGCTCCACCTCCAGCAGGGAGTAACCGGAATTCCGGTTCTGGCGAAAACCATGTTCCGGCAAAAGGAAAACCATACCGGAACCAGAATTCCGATATAATTTTGTTTAAAATTCTCCTCATATTTTGCTTAGCTGTGGTCTAAACATACGTTATAATACACAGCGACAACATCTGAGACAAACAAACAAAAAATATTAACTCAGCAAATTGACCTGTAAAACGTAGCTAGGACAAGTATTTTCAGTAAAAAAATTTTCATCTTGATCCTGTAGGAAACGTTTATCTTCAGCTTACGTTAATAAAGATAAGCCAGGTAAATGCTTGTTGCAGCTGTTTTAATCATTGAGAGATCCCTGTTTCAATTTAGGTTCAACTTAATATGCTTAATAAACAGAGTATGGATTGTGTAAAAGTACTTAGGCAGGAGTTTCCAAACTTGAACATTGCACCACAACATAAGCAATTTTGAGTATTTTACAATGCTGTGTTAGCTTGGCGCTAACGTTAATCGCCTCAAGCATAAGTCAGTGCATTTGTAAATCAGTATGCATTGGAGTAAAGTACTGTATCTGCAACGCAGCCTGAATTTTCGTGGTAAAATATAATGTATTTATTAAACTGTGTATAGCGTTCTGTTCAGTAAATTATAGTATAAATGCAGTTATTTTGTTTTTGAACCTTATAAACCATTAATTTTAAGTTTCCGACAGAATAATATGTAGCAAAGTGTCTAGTGAAGGGAGGAGACTGGCAATTGCGCGGAAAGCATATTTAATTTGACGCAGTTTACGGAAGGCTGCATTAAAGAAGATATTTTTGTAGTGGTTAACCAAAAACCGACAAACGTCTTCATGATCGATAAATCAACATTAGCTTCCTCGGCCCCTTCAATGTCCTAGAGGGTCAATAATGACATCGCAGTACATCCGTCAAGTTTAATGTGAAATTTATTTTAAAAGGTTTTAAATCCACATTACATGTATTTGTCTTCATTTGTTTTACATCTATAAATTTAGAAGATCAGGTTCCGGATTTGGTTTAAAAAGCCATTTTGCGGTTATTTGTTTCGGTTTCGGTTATTCTCTGACCTCAAGTCTGATTTTCGAAGTTTGAAAAAGTCGGATTATCGACTACGAATATTTTCATTGTCTGGGAAGCAATTTCAGAAATATCATCCCATTAAGTTTATGCAATGTTTCGTAAATTTCTGAAAAATTAGATCATGGAGGAAGCTTGAAAATTGTCTGCGTAGATCTAGTTTGAAAATGTATCTCGTGAAATTTCCATGCAGCCGTATTAAATACATCAAGAAGTCAACTGGTTTTTCGGTTTCTGATTGCATATTTCATCTTAACTAATTTATTTATAGTTTATTGTCATAGCTTATTATTATGAATAGTTGTTTTAAGTCCAAATCGCTTCAGTTGTGTAGATGAAAATGTGACTGTGGTGTCGCCCTATATAGAACGCTTTGAGGCTTTTTGACATTAAAATCTTACTTTGCCGATACATGGTTTTTGAAGCAGAAAATTATTCCGCTTGCAAAAATCTTATTCGAGAAGATTTGTGCAGTGTGTCAACGATAGGTCCGCATAAAAGTATGGACATGATTTTTATAGCTTTATTTGGAAACAACACGACATAATTAGCATTATTAAGAAATTGTTGTGTGGAAACCGCGGCCACAAACAATATTTTACTTATCAAGTATTTGGCGCGATAGACAATTGTGGTTCTGAGACAGTCAGAAATACTGATGCAACGATGGTCCTGCTTATAGCGTTGATGTTTGCAGTTGAAGTTTCACGTCTGCTTAATCTCGTATCGAATTTATTCTTGCTTCTTACTTACTCCTGATCTTCCACTGTACATTAATTTGAAAGGCATTTTGACACGCGATAGTTATAAGACAGTGGTCGATTGAGGTTAGCCGGAAGCTGGAATTCCGGCTGGCAAGGCTTCGATAATGTCTTGAGATCGATATCGCTGGAAAGAAGAAAAGCAACAGCAGCAAGCATTATAATTCTGGCAAAGTACCTGATGAGCGGAGACGCTGTATGAACGTAGCCAGGGATGGGGCAGTGACCACTTCCAAGGGGAGTGCATTCCAGACTTGGACGACCCGGTATGCAAAAGAAAACTTGGCATAGTCGTGACGTGAAGAGAACCGGGCGCGTAGTTTGTACGGATGTCCCGTGTGCCGGCATAAATGGGAGGTTCAAAGAGACGTCTCCACTCATAACCAAATAAGCCATGTCGTCGTTTAAACACACAAATTAAGTCTTGTCTTCTACGTCGTGTCGACAGTTTTTGTAAACCAAGATATTTCAGCCTGCCATTATAATCGACGTTATACAAACCGAACACAATCTTTCTCGCTTGCCTTTGCACTTTTTCGGTTAAAGCAATGTCACCTAAATTATGTGGACTCCAGATCTCGGATCCGTATTCAACTATAGGTCTCACTAAGCTTTTGTATAAAAGTAGAAATGCTTCCTTGTCCATTAAACCGAACACACGCTTTAAATTATATAAAACAGATAACGTTTTTTTAACAATGTGTTTACAATGAAACACATTGTGCTTGATCATTTACAATGAAATACATGTGCTTCAGATCATTTGTTATAAAGACACCTTAATCACGAACTTCCGTAGAGCTGTCAACTACCATGTTATTAACATAATAAATGTGTTTATTGTTGACACCAAAATGTAGAAGGCTACATTTTTGCGGTGCGAAGGCTATACCATTATCGGCAACCCAATGAACAACATTGTCAATAGAGTTTTGAAAGTGTCTAACGTCCAAAACTTCAAACTGTTTCGAAATTGTGTGTGCTATACTCGTATCATCCGCAAATTTACCTAAAAAACAGTTACATACTTCATCCATATCATCCATGTACAAAATAAATAAGGTTGGCCCAAGGACCGACCCTTGTGGTACTCCACTGGTTACGGCAGTAGCATTGGAAATTGCGTTGCCAACTACTTTTACCCGTTGAGAACGCGATGATAAAAACGATCGTATCCACGTTAACAGTGGTCCTCGTATTCCAAAGTTACCTAGTTTGTGAAGTAAACGTGCATGTGGTATTGAATCAAATGCTTTCTCAATGTTATGAAATAATGCGTCCACACTATTGCCGAAATCGATCGCATCTATGTCATGATCTATGAATGTTACTAGTTCTAGCAGGGATGAATCCAAACTGCGTATGCCGAATGAGATTATTCTCCTTCAAATGTTCCATGATCCTTTTTACTATTAATTTTTCAAAAGCTTTACAAACAGAAGACGTCAATGTTATCGGCCTATAGTTTGAGGCGAGCTGGCGTGACTGGTGTTTGTATACAGGTGATATCAAAGCAGATAACCAGTCCCTTGGTAAGGTGCCAGAGCCAAGGGAAGAACGGAGCAACGCATAGAGAGGCTTGGCTAAAATAGGCGCACACTTAATGGGCAAGAGGTTGGGGATTTCGTCCTCACCCGGAGCTGATTTTTTCTTCAGATTACGTAGCAGATCATATATATCTACTGTGTTGAAAAATATGTTACTCAGCTCGCAAGAGAGATTTTTCGGTTCTATAGACGGACCCAAAAACTTTGGTTGAAAAACTGATGCAAAGAAATTGTTAAAAGCGTTCGCGTTATCAATACCGCGTTTCAAAATATTGCCGTCCATGTCTGTTAACGGTCCAGGATTTGTTCTATTTACCATTTTATTTTTAGCATACGACCAAAAGCGATTGGGGTTACGGGCTATATTATTTCCTAAATTGCGCTTGTACGCCCGTTTGGCGTATTTGACGACGGAATCAGTTGTAACCAATATTTAGTTGTATTTAATCAAGTTATGTTGCATACGATTTCGACTATAGCACCTAAACGCGTTTCGTTGTCGTTTAATAGCCAATTTGGCGCGTAATGTCATCCAAGGCTGACTAAGCTTAGAAGCATAGGATATATATATAGTTGGGCAGAAATGGTTTACTGCATAGTTAATGGCTGTCTTCACATTATGCCACTGTCCTTCGACGGAAGGTAGTACGTTAGTCCGATCATTCTGAGTGTAGCCAGGGAAATTAGCGAAGCGAAGAATATTTACTAACCGTGACAGTGGTGGAATTTGACGACAATGCCCGTTATTGTGTTTTTGGGGTGACACGCATAACTCAACTATGTCTTGGCGGATTTTGGGGAACTTGAAAGCTTGAAATTTCTATTTTTTCCATTTAGCAGGGGAGTAACCGAAATTCCGGTTACGGCGAATATCGTGTTCATATTGCGGTTCCGGCAAAGGGCAAAAACCATACTGGAACCGGATTCCGGTTTAAAAAATTTTGTAAGAAATTTTCCACATTTTGCTTCATCTGTGGTCCAAACATTACGTAATATATACACAATGATCAAATTGCAATACAACCAAGCAAAAGAAAAGATTAACTCAGCAATCTACAGTGTGAAACGTAAGTGGGACACATAATTTCAGCAGGAATTTTTGTGTTAACCTGCAGAAGTTTGTTAACAAAACAAAGCCAGGTCGATGCTTGTGGCAGCTATTTTACACATTCAGAAGTCTGCGAAGTATGTTAGATTTAAACCGGTCCAACCCGTTAACAGAGTATGGATTATGTAGAAGTACTTAGCTGTAAGCTTGGCTAACATAAATTGCGTCAAGCACAAGCCAGTGCGCTTGCAAACTTTATAAATTTCTTCCTTCATCTGTTTTACTATATATAGATTTCGAAGACCAGGTTCCGGATCCGGTTTAAATGGACGGTCCCGGTTGTTCCCTGCCATTTAATTAGCCGATAAGACCTATTCCGGCATCTTTCACCCGAAAAATTCGGTCAAATGAGCTCTGGTCGAGTCCCGATTATGCTCAAAAATCACGTTACTTTTGATTAATGTAAAACCGAGGTATACATTGATTTGAGTCAAATCGGGCTCATTTTGTATAGCACATTAGCGTCTGTATAACATTGTATATAATGATTTGCAACGCGATTCTATTAGCATCTAGGATTTGGGTCAAAACGGATTGTAAAATAGGCACACGAGGCCTAAATTAACCGAAAATGGTAATATCTCCACAAACACTCGAGGTATAATGGGTGATTTTGATCTCATTTTATAGAACTCGACCTCTATGTAGCTGTAAATGTTGTATACTTCTATTGCCGTTAGTTCCGCTGCATTGTTCTGTCAAAACGGGTTTTCATTCGGCCCATATGACAAAAATACTCGATAATGGCAATATCTCTGCAACCGTTTGAGCTATTACATATATGTCTTTTTGGTGTCATTTTAAAGAGCAATGTATCCCCTGTTTAGATAAAAATGTAGTGATGCTATCGTCATTATGTACGTTGCAGGATTGCGTCAAAAGGGTTTTTCAGTGGAGCCATGAATCCAAAATACATGAGAAAAGTAATATCTCGGCAACCGCTTGAGCTATATAATTAGGCGTTTGGTCTTATTTTGTAGAACAAATCATCTTTTATGTATATAGTTGAAGATTGGGACCTCAATAATCTGATATATCATCTCAATACTCAGGCAACATAGATGATATTAGGTGAATTATAGCTGTGCACATCTCTCTAAATTACATACACTGAGAATTCACCATCATTGCGGTAAGAATGGAGTGATGCTATCGTCATTATGTACGCTGCAGGATTGGGTCAAAACGGATGTTTCAATGTAGGCATGTACCCAAAATACGAAAGAAAAATATATCTCGGCAAACGCTTGAGCTATATAAATAGTCGTTTGGTCTTATTTTGCAGAGCAATTCATTTTTTATATACTTGAACATTGGGACCGCAATAATCTGATATATATCATTTCAATTATTCAGGCAACGTAGATGATATTGGGTGGCTTATAGCTGTGTACATCTCTAAATTACATACACTCAGAATTCACCATCATTGCGATAAGACAAGCTACTAGTTATAATACGTACTCACTGACAGTTTATGTAAGGTTCGTTCACATTTCACGTAAAGCGTTGACATGTTTTGTCATTTATTCTTGGAAAAAAGTACGTTGCAAACGCTACTTTAGGAAATTTGTAAATAGTGGGAAATTGATTCGTTGCACGACAGCCGGAATGGATAGTAACCCCGATTGATTATGTTATTTTTCAGCTAGTATTATTACAGTCCATAACATCAGGAAGTAACAACAAAATGTGCTATTCAAGCTCAAGAACGTAGCGACTTATGCTCAAACTACTTTGTAAAATTCTACATAAAAATGGAACATAAATAATGTTTAAGACGGCAGTTTGAGAATATTGTCCTAAAGCAGATATTTAATTTTCAACATCGACAGTTGGGCGTTTTTAAATTTTGGTGGGCCTGATTATGAACTTTGGAGCAATTTTAAAAATTCGCCATACCAATTTTTAATTAATATTTACATAATTTATTAAAATTTGTCGCTTCGGAATAGGATTTTTTTAAAATATTGGCAATATTTTTATGTAAGGTGAGTATTTTTACATGGAGGAAGAAAAAATTTTCAGCGGGTATTGAACCAGATGAGTTCAAAATTTTGTTGGGGAGAAGGAACCTTTACCACAATATGTTTTTACCAGACTAAACTGAAAAATACCTGACGCGTGACGCCCAACCTCATCAATTTGGGGAAGCCAGTAAGTGGGTTTGAAAACTTATTGTGTATGTTGCCTAAACCAAATAGGAGTGCCATCGGTTTCACTAAACTACAAAGATACCTGGAGTATTCGATCTGAATGTTTCTACTACAGTTCGAAACTGGGACAACTGGAATGATTTGGTGATGACAACGGCACAGCTTTTTTGGTTCCTCTGTTCGCTGTAATGTACAATGCAGTTCTCAGCATAAACATATACATACAATATGTAATACCATTATATATAGTATGTTTTAATTAATTTTTTATCACAGGTATGCCCGTGGTGCTACAGCACATTTTCGTTCCGTTCAAACTTTACACGACACCTCAAATGTGTTCATAAGGCCGATCCACGGGAGTATGACTTTCTCAATTTTGCATCTGATCCCCAGTTGTCTGCGATACCTCGTGCGGCTGCCGCAGCAGCAGCTGCAGCTGCCGCCGCGCAACAGCATGGAGCGGCGGTTGACGCTATATGCGACATGTTTCCACCATCGGAGTTATCCATTGGCGCAGCGTCGGTTGCCACCGGATTTGGATTGCCTGGAGGGCTCGGTGGTTTAGCAAGTTCAATTGGGGTTGGACCGATCGGTGCACACACCGTTGCTATAGGACCCGACGAGCCAAATGGTTTCAACGCGCCTAATAGCTTATTACGACAGGTAGGTTCAGTAGTGTTTTGATAGTATTTATTTCTGCAAATCACAGACAAGAATAAAACAAAATTTGCGACGTTCGTTAAGCGTTTATACAATAATCATTGATGTGTCGTGTGAAACACGGTAGCCCCATTTTAACAACACAAGGTATAGCGGTCTTTCTTCATCGACCTCAATATGATATTTTATAACTCTCAATAGTATTCCAGTTTCATGTACTTAACATGTTCATCGACCCAAAATTCCTAATTTTACTGTTACGTCCTGGGAGGCTGATTGCTGCAACTTGGGGGTTTTGCGGCATGTGAAACTTATTGCCGGTGTTTAACTTTGTGATATGCACATATAGCATATCGACGTATGCTATCGAGAGCTGATTGGCTGTGCACTGGAAAGGGGTAGGTGTACCTATGCTTCACTGCGTTCTGTAATCTCGATAGAGTTACTAGTTTTAAATGTTTGCTTTTGAAACGGAGCGAGCGAAACGAGCGGAATTTCCACTGACGGTGTTACAGGCAAAAGTCGTGAAAATTTCAGTTTTGTATGTCGCTGTTTTTGATAACTCATTTTCAGATGCACAAATTTTGGCAATTTTATTGGTTCGATTGCAAAAGTGAGACGATGTGTCTTTACTGAAAAGGGAACAGCTCCAGCACCATCATCCTTGTCAAAATCTCGGCCACTTCCTTGGTTGCTGTAGGCCCAAAAATTGCTCGTCGACTTTCCCAAAAATAGCGATTTTTCAGATTTTTTCGCCGTGTTATTGCTTGCTTTTACCTTACAATAAGTTGCTATTAGGTTATCAAGCCAGGGTTCAAGAGGTTTTAGGGTGCTATATACATCAAACTCAGCCTGTTACAGGTGATTAAACGAAATGATAACTTAAAATGGAAACACGCGCACTCCGTTTCACCTTCGCTCGCGGGATACTACTAGTGTTAACTAATTGCGCTAATAAAAATTGCACGACATGAGGGATGTTTTCGGCATTCTGGCATCTCTATTCTACCAAAATTGAACGCAATAATTCTTAGACAGGATAAATTTTATAGGGTTTTAGCATTACGGGGTAAAATTTGTGGATTTTGAGTCAACATATTGAAAAATCGTCATATTTTTATCCCCTCGGATTAAATTGGGAAATATTTGGTTTCGCAGAGAAGTACTTGCCTCATGAACTGGGGAGATGTCAAGATTTATCTTGGGGCATGCACTTATGGAACTTGGTAAAGGTCGATATATGTGCGCCACACCCTCCCCTGTTGTAGAACACAGACAATAGTAGGGATTTGACATCAGATGCTTCTGACAAGAGATATAACTTGAACTCATATGGCTAAGATCACAAGGTGACCAATCAACGTCAGCGAATTTTTGGTCTGACAATATGGGAGCAGGGCATAACCTTGCACAGAAGGCAAAATAATTATTATATATTATAACGACTCATGTCGCCCTACAAAATCGATCAAAACATTGTCCTCTGATAAATGAATTATTGTTACACAAGAAAAGAGTTTGACGGTTAAATGCTAGATTTATTACTAAGGAAGTTTTATCTATACGCCTGTCCACCGTAATTTTAGCGACTATATTATTTTAAAAAACATTTTTCCAAAATACCTAAAGTACAAATTAACCCAAAGAATTTCCAGTACCCTTGCCCGTTAAGGGTATTTTTCCGCCAGTTAAAAGATTGTAAACAGCAAAAATATACGTGACTGAAGTCTCGTAGTAATTTGTTAGGTGTAAGAACAGAATCCATGTTAGAATAACCCACACTTAGAATTCATTAGGTAATGTTGTAGATTAACAGATCTCTTATATTTTAAGAGACACCAGCTGATAGATATTAACAGATCGCGGCATTATGATCGCGCCGTACGTTAGATATGAAATAACTGTCTTTTTCTAATTTTTCATTGAGATTCTGTAAAATTGTAAAACATTTATTTAATAGCAGCGGCACTTTTGTCTTTAATTAGAAGTTTAGTTTGAAACCACGGGTGCGAGGTTCTATCCTGTTCTGGAAACAAGATTTTACAAATATAAATATTGCAGCAGTCGCTTTGTTATGTTCTGTTTCTGTTAACGGTTAAACTTTTCCATATTTGACTGGTATTGTACGTATTATGTACATTATTTGCAGTTATTCAAATTAGAAATTTATTTCTCCACACTGAAAATTGCTTGCTTCTTCAGTCGGTATACTAGTTTATTGTAGGCATATTTGGACGCAACTGAGAGCAGTAATTTTGACGCTGCGTCGACAATCGACAATATGTCTGTCGATTCATTTGCAGTGGCTTCTGCAGCCGGTGACGATGACATTATTGGCCACGGGTCGAAGAAAGTACTTCAACATGGAGTAGATATGAATCGCTTGGCGGAATCCATGTTGCCGACAGGTATGAGATTCACACTTAACACCAGAGAGATATTAATAACGGATGTATTATTCGCGGAGAGTACATCAAAATTATTATAGGTGGTTATATTGCAGTGTTAAGTATGGTCTAATATCGATGTAAGCTTGAGATTTGTAGTTGATGTTTATTGTTCTGATCGTAATAGTGTCGCATATAGCGGCTTATAACTGCTGTGACGTTTGAACGGGATGAGATTGACCAGTTGGTAGTTGCAAGCCTAAAGGTGGAACGTCGTGGGTTCAAATATCACCTAACTGACATTTTTCATTCGGCTACTTTTCACATCGTAAAATAAAGTATGTTACTTTAATGTGTGACAATAGTATAAAAGTTTTCTGGTAAGTACCTAAATATTTACACAGCGGTCGTAACTGCAATGGCATTTAAAATAAACATGTCTAATTTAAGCTGTTTAAAGAACGTACAAACATTTAAAATTTTGGTATGTGCATTCTTAGCGTTGTGTTTTCTCACCCAAATGTTTGATAACATATTTTATTTTTAATGACATTTTAACGCGTGCCCTGTTGTGTTATTGTACTCTACTCCGCCAGGTACTTTTTAATACATAAAAATAACGAAAAATATATATTTTCATTTGTTAACGGTTAATCCGCTGAAGTAGTGAAATAACACCTTTTCAACAAAAAGTCTTTGATTGCTTTACACTGAAGTGTAAGGAATCTGGTGTATCTAACTAGGAATCTGGTTAATGTAATCGACCACAAACAATCAGGGCCCTTTCAGCTGAGAACTTTGATCCTGAAATCTCATTAGGCACGGAGACGGAGGGACAAGCAAAAGTACAAAAGATACTTGTCCTACAAGTTTTACAATTTTGGGATAAATTTTATAAATCTTATGTGGCACAAATTCTCTTGTAGAAAAAAATTATTGCTAAATTTTATAAAAAGAATGTTTTAAATATTCATTTTAGTCCAAACGGCAAGCTGCTTTGTGAAGGTGTGTATTAATGTGTATTGGCGTATATAATATGAAATTACCTGGGGCAACATGAAATACCTGCGGCTGCGGGGGGGTAAGCCGTTTCCGGTGAGGTTCCACATGAGCAGGCGGCCAAATCTATTTACAGGTCAGGCAGATAGATAGTTGAAATTAAAGTTTGGACAAAGGGTAGGTAAGGGTGTAGCTGAGTGTAGGTAAGGGTGTGCCCATTACACATTCCCACTCTAGATCAGAACTTGCCGCATTCCACGGCAACTCTTGCTATTTTCTTGTTACCGCCAAGCCGGAAACTAGTAAGATTCAATTGATCTTGAACTTATATAAGAATTCTAAGTTCAATAACACCGCTGTAGTTGAGAGCAACACGTTCTGGGGTTTCTTCTATATTGCAGGTGTCACAGAGAGTGCTCTGAGCCATTCTCAACTTAAAGAGATGAGCATTCAGAAGATTAAGTTAAGTGAGTAGTGAACAACCGATCTGAGTTTCGGTTTATTGAGGTTGCATTGGTAACTCCAGGATTTGTCATACACAATATAAACAGATGTCAGCTGTCTACAGCTACCTGTGGATACCCACCTGATTGCGAGTTCCCTGGAACCCATTTGATCTCTTCAGATTTAGTGAACGTAGCAAAGAGTGGAATACAAGGTTCAGGGCCAACAAAGGGGTGAAGAAACCCGTCCTAGCCAATTCGTCCGATCTGTCGTTCATGTGGACTGTCCAGGTACCAATCTTAGTGTTACTTTGTTATGATTATTACAAAGTAGCTTAATAGTTTCAACGCAGGAATAGATTAGCTTGGAGCTGACTGTTTGCGGTGACAGTGCCAGGAGTGTAGCCTTGCTATCAGAATTGATGTATGTTTTCGTTACTGCAACCTGATCTAATAAATGACTGAGCACATGCGAGTATAGCTTAGACTTCGGCCTGAAAGACTGATGTTAGGATACCTAAAGATATTATGCTGACTTAGATGGTTCAATAAAGAACCTAGCTCCAGTGGCTTGTCGGTCTTGTAGATCCATACGTGACCCGTCCGTATAACAGTTTATAGAATATGCAGGCACAATGCTTCGTTGCAGCTAGTCTGCCCTGTCTGCCATATATATGTAGCGTGATGGGTCGGTGTGGGTGCTTAAAACGATGTACCAGTCGAGAAATGACAATCCGTTTACGGATGTCACTAGCCGACCGAGGCCGATAACTATAATGTTTGAGCTACCCTTCCGATTGCAGAAGAGCACAAGCTAACCCTTCCGTGTACAGGAGAGCTTTGTCTTCCTGATGAGGACGGCAATACAAAATTCACCCGACGTTTATTATGCACGAACTAGCAGCATTAAAACTTCAAGAATAAAACTGACTTGCCCAGATCTTCTGTGCAAAGCTTTTTATATTAAATCATTTTCATAACGTCACAACATATTTGTTTTTAAAACAATGAACGCCCTTATTGCCGAAATGTCAATTTTTAAGAACTTGCCTCCAGAATTTCAAGAATGATCTCAAGAAAATCATCAAAATAACTTTATAACAATAATAATAATAATAATAATCTTAATAATAATATTAATAATAATATTAGCTTACTTATAGCCATGAATTATTTGCATCGCTACATATATATAAATGTCCAAGGGCATGACACTTGATGCTGTCTAGCATCATGTCACTGGGTGCGCTGAGCAAGGGTATGCTTTCAGCTATTTGATTTATTCTTAAGTGAGCGATTCATTCTGTTTTAGTAGTCTTTAAACCACACGATTTTAGTCTCCATTAGCTTAGACTAGCTTCACCAATGATTGTTATATATTTGTGGTATGCCATGTAGAGCAAGGGTGACCTATGATCAGCAGTATCATAAGCGCCGCACGCAAGACAGTTTCCTTTTAAAAAATTGCGATGCCACGAAACTAGCGTTCCATAGCCTGCCATTGGCTTGAAGTAAAGCACAGTCATATGATCTTGGCTGGACGTAGGCCCGAAGTTTTGGAAACATCAGTTCTGCAACAAATGATAGCGCGTGTTCTTTTATTAACCCCATAGTCCAATTTTTGGAAAACCCATTTTGGAGTCGAGATACATGCCTAAGTACTTGACTTGTTCACCAAGTCCAAGATTTGCATTGAAAAGTCTGAAGTCCATAGGGTCCACTGGGGCACCACGTCTTGAGAAATTCACAATGCCGCACTTTTCTGGACTGACGTTACGGCACAAGCACAGGATTGCAATGTCATCTGAATAGGCGTGAGCGAGTAGACCCATGGCGTTTATACCGTTTAGAAAGTCGTCGACCATTATGCACCAAAGCATTGGAGATAATACTCCACCCGGTGGACATCCCCTGGTGATGTTTACTACGACCTTATGCTGATTTAAACCGTTTGCCGTTCGACCGTTTGCTTCAACAACGAATACGTATTCGTGTCGTGCAGACTAGAGATGATTTATTTGCCTCACTGATATGTATGTTGTTTGGGATTGAATTTTGCATCAAACAATACAATGTATCGCGCAAGTATCTGTCTAGAAGTATCTCCAGGTTTTGAGGACAAATGACTAAAGATAGATTGGTCTGAACATTGAGTTCATCGTAAGTGTTCTTCGTAGGTTTTGAAATGAACACGACTTCTGAAATTCTCCACTGTTTTGGAATGTAGCCTCGTGACAAACATTCAGTAAAAAGATTCATCAGTATGCTGTATAACGGTTCGCCTCCACCTTTTAATAGTACTGGAAAATGCTATCTACACATGAAGCTTTAAAGCTAATGAAAGCAGAGATGGCATTTTTGATCTCATTTGACTCGACTATGGTGTTGCATATGTATAGGGCTGCTATATTGGCTCTGAGTCAACGACTGTAAAAGCAGTCCGTAAAATCACATGCAGCAAATCCGGGGAAGTGTATATCCGGCAGCAGCTTTAGGGTTTCTGCTGCAGTCTTAGTGTAGTTACCATCAGTGCCTTTTAAAGTAACCAATTTGGACATCTCTGATTTTCTCAGTATCGGTTCTAATCGTGTTGTATCATTACAGTTCTCCATTTTTAAGCACATATTCTTGCAATTTTCTCTTTTCGCCGTTCTTATTGCGTTTTTGTATAAACGCCGACATTTTCGGAAGCGTGTCCAGCCACTAATTCGTCCATAATTGTGAGCCATGCGACAGTACTTCCTGGTACGTTTCCACAACCTTTCTAAGCCTTGGTTCCACTACGAGTTGTTTGTGTCCCGCAACTGTTTATGAATGAAGGATTCCTTATAACTTGTAGTAATGCAGGAGTTGATAGATACAACCAGCACCTCATTGTCCTCTGTAGTAGTCATATCTTTCGTATTTAGGCAGCAAGGCGCCCAGGGATATTTTGATATCTTCTTATCACAAATTTTTTTTAATACGACACTATTGTCACTAAGATTTGGGGTGTGACCAGTCACTATCTAAAATGAGATGTATCGATGATCCAAAAAAGATTCATCAGTGTGCACTTTCCTTTCGCTAATGAATGTAGCTATATCGTGTGAGCATACTGTGATGTCCAGAACCTCCTGCCTGATTATATTAAAAAAGGTTGGAGTGCTTTCCTTATTCGAAATTTCTAGTTCATTTGCTGTTAGATATTCCAACAAAGCCTTGCCTCTGGAATTAACGTTTGTGCTTCCCCAAGCGGTGTGATGTGTGTTGCAGTCACTACCAGCAATTAGTTAAAAGCCGTACAGTTTGGAATACTCATTGAGGTTGAGAAGCTCTTGTGAAGCCTGTATCCCTTCTTCTTGAGGAATTTAGCTGGATGATACGAACGGTGTTATCCCGTTACTTAAGCTGGTTATCAGTGTTACGCAACCAGGACTAGTTAGGTGATGAAGCTGAATTGCTTTGACCTGTTTGTCAATCAATATTGCAGTCCGGGGTTTGTAAAGACAACTGTTCCGCCTGGAGAGTTCCGACTGAATGTATGTTCCCAGTTCGGTACGTTCAGAGCAGGATTTCTGAGCATCAGATGGAAGCGAAAGCTGCTCAAATCGAGCAGGCGGTTTCTCCGAGCTGGTACAAAGCATCCTGCGTTGATCATATCAATTTAAGAATTATTTACGGCACTAAGCTGAGCTGCACTCTCAACAGAGAGGAGTTCCAACAAATTTTGGTATTTTTGCCTATCTCAGTTGTAGAATGTAGTAATACTGCCCCAGACATGTATATAAAACCACACATATGTAAAAAAATACGTAATATACATAAATCATGCATTATAAATATACATAATATACATAAATAATACATTATATTAATATTCTGGCATTCGAGAGTGAAACGGAGTTGGCGTGGTTCCATCAAGTGGGCATTCTGTACTAGGCTTTGTGTTTGATACATTTACCATCCTAAAACCTGTAAAATCCTGAACCCATTGAAAACCCTAAAATCTTTTCGACTCTAAACCCATCGAAAATACTTAAAACGCATTAAGTATTAGTGGTGGTCTATAGATAACCGCCGAACCATCATATTCAGCCTAGCGAAAAACCTATATATATGGACAATACTATATGTCCAGCACGCAGTACATAACCAAACTGCTGAAGACAGACTATATTTTGGAAATCGTGTTAATAAAGCCTAAACCCACTGAAAGTGCATTAAATATGCACGTTGGACTTTAAATAATCAAATCATCATATCCAGCATACCGATAAACTTATATAGACAATTCCTGATACCTTGTACGCGATACGTAGCCAAACACCTGAAGAGCAAGGCTATATTCTGGAAATCGGAATCATTTACCCTAAAGCCATTGAAAAGACATGAAATATGTATGCTGGTAAGTAGCCAATTCAATGTATTCAGCGTTCAGAAAAATCTTTATATACACTATTCTTGATGCCCTGCATGCAATACATACTAACCAAACAAATGAAAACGCACGTTTTGGAAATCGGGTTCATCGATGTTAAAACCCTTGAAACCCTAAAAGGTATCATATAGTTAAGTTGGACTCTAGAAAGCAAAAATCGTTTTCAGCGTGCTTGATAAACTAATAAACGCTCATTGTAAAGTAAAAACACGCAATCCCATGCCGAAGTTTGAAAAATCACTATTTTTGGCAAAGGTGTGATGAACCATATTCTGGCCCACAGCGACCCAGGCAGTGGTCCCGCAAAAAATCGTGGTCATCAAAGTTGTATTTCTCGATTTTTCGAAGCGAACACTATGTCGGATATCTACCGTGAAACACCGGTACCCGTATGGCCAGATTTGAGAAAGTACCCTTAAAACATGTTTTTTTGCTATTTTGACCATGAATATGGGATCGGGGCTGTTCGCGTTCAACTAAAGTACACATTGTCATAATTTTTGCTGTCGAACAAAAAATTGTCGAAATCCGTTCAACCGAAAATAAGTTACGAGTGACAACGACAGATAAGAAATGTTCACGATTTTTGCCCAGCGTTGTCACTGGAAACTCCGTTCTCTTCACTGACTCCGTTTTAATAATATAAAAATATTTTGCCTCCATATTGACCTCCTCCCCAGCCTTGGGGTCAAACTTGACCCCGAGACACCCCTATTGCCGGAGGCCCGCCGGAACACCAATGTGTTGTTATTTACACTGCAGGGTTGGGTCAAAACGCGTTTTAAAAGGGCCCATGGCACTCACGATACACATAAAAGGCAATATCTCCCCAACCGCTCTATGCTTAAGGGTGTTATCGGTATCATTATTTTTATAGAGCTCTGCGAGTTATTAAGCGGTTACGTTATTTTACATACGTTTAAAGCAACATGGCTGATTTTGTAAGCTGATCGTTATAGCTGTGCACGTCTAAATTAGATATTCAACACTCAGAATAATCCACCTTGGCGATGAGACAATTTACTAATTGTATTTTATTGCGGAATATTATAGTGAGTCAAGCTATTCGCTGTGGCGTTTGCGCCAATTGTACCCGGGAAGAAAACTGTAACGACTGTGAATTTTGTCTTAATCCTGATGCATTCAAAACACGATTACTCTGTATCCGGCGCAGGTATTATATGTACCGTTATGCAAGTAGTATTTTTGTTGTACACTTTTGTGTTGTTTTGTACTGTTTTCGTTTAGGATAGCAATAACATTTGTAAACGGGCTCACAGTTTGCAACTGGCTCTTGCACAACCTCACAACATCATTGGGTTTGTAGAAACTAGACACAAGTATGTATATATACCGGCTGGTGCATTCTGAATATATGAACTGCACAGTTGTCTCCCATGCCTAAACCCTTAAAATAATTTTTCTCCGTTTACATCGTTTTGTCTCTAATTTGTGACAGAGCTTCTCCTAGCTGCACCCAAGCGATGTAACTACGAATTATTTTGTAGTATGTTGTTGATAAGAATTATTAATCTTGTTTTAAAAATTCAAATTTGTCGCAACCGTATCGTCAGATAGAATTTCATGTGTCCTATCATTGAGCGGAGCTCGGCGAAGCCGAGCGAAGCGTTTTAATTTTCTGTCTGGGAGTAAAAAGGTCGATGTCCGTCCGTTCGTTCGTTCGGTCCGACGGATCTCAAGAACCACTGAATGGGTTTTAAAAAAACTTTTTTTGTTTGAAAGCGTATCATGTCAGAGTGTGCACCTGATATTTGGGATTAAAAAATTTTGAGTGGTTAATTAGTAATTAGCTAATTAGTTAATTTTATGCAACTAAAATAGAGAATTTTGTCATATTTGTGTTATTTATTGAAGTGGAATCGTTTCGATCAAACCATTATAGGTTTTTTGGGTCGAAGAATTCAAATATAATATTTTTACCAATGATAAAGCCCTATGCCCTATGCAATGTAGTTACAAGAACATAAAATTGAGTACATTCGTAATGCCACAGCCCAAGCTCCGCTCACAAATGTAGTTCCACTACCGACTAGTTATTTTCTGTCTGGGAGTAAAAAGGTCGATGTCCGTCCGTTCGTTCGTTCGGTCCGACGGATCTCAAGAACCACTGAACCGATTTTAAAAAAACTTTTTTTTGTTTGAAAGCCTATCATGTCAGAGTGTGCACCTGATATTTGGGATTAAAAAATTTTGAGTGGTTAATTAGTAATTAGCTAATTAGTTAAGCTTATACAGCTAAATTAGAGAATTTTGCAATATTTGTGTTATTTATTGAAATAGAATCGTTTCAATCAAACCATTATAGGGTTTTTGGGTCGGAGAATTCAAATATAATATTTTTACCAATGATAAAGCCCTATGCCTTATGCAATGTAGTTATTTGAAGAACATAAAATTGAGTACATTCGCAATGCCACAGCCCAAGCTCCGCTCACAAATGTAGTTCCACTACCGACTAGTGCGTAGCACTATATTGCATTTTCAGTAAAGATTATAATATTTGATCGGGTATATTATTCAGTATAATTGTATATGTATGTGTAATATCGACGTGTATGGATCTGTTACATATGTATAGATAGAATAACTCTGCTCTGCTTTCAGGCTGTTTATTTTGACAAAATGGCTTGGTTTTGGTATTTTCGATTTAAATTTTATTTTTTATATTAGCTATTATTTAAACCGAGCGAGTTAAGAGAGCAAAATTTTTTCAAATAATGCTGTGTAGAAATTCATTTGTTGGCTTGGCCGACGGGTTTTCTTTAGTATTACAGTTTTCTTAACTTGTGTTACGACACCTAATTGATGCGAAGTTTTCTCTAGTAGCAGTTAACTGTACAAATATTTTATGTGTGACAACCGTAACTGATCACCGGATTTATAGAATTTTGAATTTTTTTGTTAGCCGCATTGCGATATGTAATTTTATATTTTGCCTAAGGTTAATTCTGCTGCCATTTTTCGTGGCCAGAAATGCGAATTGATCCTTTATTTAATTACTTTACTGTTTTAGTCGTGCGGGGTTCCCGACATTTTACATTGTAGTTCTTGTCAGATGCTTCGAATCGAAAAACTCAAAACTGTTCTCTAATCGAGCGATATGGCGTTTGTTGTTTTGCAGTTTTTGTGACAAATATCGTTGGGATGACTAAAATTTCAAACACCCTGTGTTGTTCAAATTTTCAAAATTTTGACTAAGTGAGTGTCTTCCTGAGATGATAAAAGAACTTTTAGGTTATTCAACACGTTGCACGTGGTAACTTCATTGTTTTAGGTTTACAATAGTGTTGCCGTTCTATCTTCTTTGGGAATCTCGAAATCCTCCGTTTTGGCTTCAAAAATAGTTTTCAGCATATTTAATTGAAACGGAGCGAGTTGAGTTTCTGCTGAGGGTGCTAAGTGGCAAATCGTGAAAATTTCTTTTTGTCTTTCGCTGTTATACATAACTCATTTTTGGATGGATGGATTTCGATAAATATTTTTGTCAGATAGCAAAAGTGAGGTTCTGACAGCTCCGACCCTATTTTCCGGGTCAAAATGGCAAAAAAACATGTTTTGAAGCGTTCTTTACCAAATCTGCCCATACGGATACATGTGTGCACAGGCTTCGAAAATGGAGACCATTGCACAGAATCAGCTTATCGTGATGTACAACTTTGCGGACTGCGACTCTTTGTGAGACCACTCCTAGGGGCCGCTGTGAGTTCGAATATGGTTAGTCGACTCTTTGCAACAAATTGCAATTTTTCAAATTTCCGGCATATTGTTCTATGTTTCTTACTGTTGCAATTTTTCAAATTTCCGGCATATTGTTCTCTGTTTCTTACTATACAATGAATGCCTTTGAGGTTAGCAAGCACGCTGGGTGCGATGGCTTTGATTGTATAGAGTCCAGTTTGACTATATTCTACCTGTTCATGGGGTTTCAAAGGTGTTGCGGTCGACGAACCGGATTTTCAAAATGTACGATTTCATTTGTTTAATTATGTATTGAGAGCAGGCATCAAGAATAGTTTATATCCAGGTGTTTCTGAAGGCTGGATACATTGATTTGATTATCTGAAGGATGTATGAAACTGACCGGGAATTCTTCGTTTGCCCGGGGTCCATTGCCCACACGGCCCACCCCAAGTCCGATATTGTTTCCAAGGTAATTAAGCTTAACAGGGTCACCACAAATAGAACATTGATAGACCGAGTCGAAATAGCTTATAAAAATGGGAAATTTTATGTCAAAAACGGTAATCGCTAAGAAAATACGAAAAAGCGGGAAATTTATCATTGAACACTGGAAACAAATTTTGTTTGTCCGTATTTCTAACTAAGAAATAAAAAACGAACCTCTTTGCAAAAACATTTTATTGAGAACTAAATATTTGTTATAAAATTTTGGCATAGTTTCACTTTAGTTGTACGCATGCGGCTAAAGATTGTTACATTTTTGGGTCATTTTACATGATACGAAAAAGGGTTCGTAAAAACGGGATATTTGATCTCAAACAGCGGGGGGGGGGGGCGGAAATTGATAGCTGTGAAATTATGACAACCCTGGCTTAATCATTTTCGTAGATGCAAACGGTCCTTATTATGGGGGAATCCCCTTTATATGTGTACACCGTGGTTGTTGTGTCAAAATCACGAACTGTTTCACATTTCTGCCATCGGTATTCGCATTTAGTGAACGCGAACAAGGTCTGTGAGATGTACGACACGAATTTGCTTACTCGCGCACCCCATTTCGCGCGGTTTTTCGCGTTCACCAAATGACATGATGAATCGCACAGCTATGTTCGCGGTTCATGTGTGTATTGTAGATAGGCAAAAACGCGATTGGTAATCGCGTTGTCCCGTGTACGCGGTCACAAAAATGCGATGATAAATCACAAAATAGTGACCTACATATTTGCTATATCACAACTTTTTGTTCGCATACACTAGGAAAAACTTTGTTCCCGAACATTTCTCGCGTTTACGATCCTGAGCTGACTTGACAAAAGTACAACCCAAGTATACATACCTAAAGTGGACTCAAGCATTATGGTTCTTATCATTTTTGCTCTTTATATTATTTTTGAGGAGTTTCTTACAGTCCCGGCTAAAAGTAATTGCAATCGAAAACTACCGCAATCGATTGGAATTGCAGTTGTTCAAAATTTCATTGAATAGGAGTCGAAATGGATGGAGATTTCGTTAAATCGAAATCGGTTTCTGGTCGTGATTGTATATTTCCAATATTTATGCTAGCCAAGTCTAGTTATGACGTCATTTCTACTAATAGTCATCGGTTTCCTCCTTGTTGCACTCAGCTGCTTGCTGTTTGCCAGAATGATTCTCTACCTGTGTAATGAAATCGGGCGTAGCGTATTTAAATCATAAAATAAACGTGGCTACTAAATTAAACTATTCAGGAACAAAAGTATACTTTGTGGTTTGTGGCTCCAATTGTTTGTTTCGAGCCAATTTGTCGTAATCATCATTATACACACGTATGAACGCATATTATATAAGAAAGTAAGCATCCTGTCAATTTTATCATTTTTTCCCATCAGAGAAACTAATATTTTCAGATTTCTAGGGAATAACTGACCTCTCAAATTACGGGAGGATGCCAAATATTCAAACCTACACCAAGCTCCTCTAGCTAGGGAGTTACCGCCATATGAACAACCACGTTCCTCCAGTTCATTGTCACACGTAAATGGCATTCCCAAGTTCAAGCAACCCAGGTCTTCGCTGTATTTTGCTGTGTAGTTATAAAATATGTGAATTTTTTCTTTTGAACTAAAACATGCTATTTTTTCGTGTTTTGGCTAACAAAATCGTTAAATTTTTCCCTGGGGCTAAAATTGTAAAGATTTTCTTCTCTCAATGAGCTTTATTACAGTCAGTTGTGGAATTACGCCTAGTCTTTTGACGGTTTGTAAGAGTTGCAGTACTTTATAGCTCTACAATCACTAAAGTTTTTCTTTTCTCCATAAACTTTATTGCAGTCATTCGTGAAAGTACGGTTAGTATTTTGTCAGTTTGTCACACTTACAGTACTTTATGGTCCACCAATCGTTAAAGTTTTCCCTTTTCTCCATAATCTTTTAGGCATAGTAAATTGACGGTTTCTAATAGTTACAATACTTTATGGTCCCCCTGGTTTTTCGGTCAAACAGAGAAAAATTCGCCAATATTATATCCACGCAGAAAACTAATTGTCTATTTCTTCTATTTTACAGACAGGTTAGTGCAACCTGGTTCTGTTTAAAATTTACAGTCAGGCGAGTAAATGTTCTATGTCGGGTCAATGTCGGAGCTCATTTATATTTTTTGTTCTTTGAAATTGGTAATTTATACATAAAATGCATGCTGCAGACGAACAGAAGATGGATAGCGGCGTAAAAAGCGATTTCGTGAAAATTTTAAAGAATATACATGGTTAACAGTGGTTGAAACAAAAGTACTGGTCTGACTGCAGGTTTCGTCGCGTAGTAGTGCTTTACAGGTAGCTATTCATAATCAGTTTGACTACAAATTCAGGCCAGTACACATTCGTGACTAGGTGTGGAGTACAAGTTCTGCTATATTTTTTTCGGCAATCTGTTTGCATGTCTATCTGTTTCCCGTGTAGTAGATAACATGGAAGTTAATACTTGTTTTGGCTATGTAAATCAGGTTTATTCCTTTTTATTATTCTCAACTACAGTGACCGCCAAAAATGACTGTCGCGCGCTCGCGACTCGCTTGAAATAAATTTTTCTTCTAAAAATAGAATTTATTATTCATTTAAATAGTTCCGAAATCTCGAGTAAGTCACGGACTCGCGCTAAATGCGACATTTATTTCTGACGCATACTGTATGTACGTCCTCTGCAGTGCGGTCCAATTTGCTACAACAACCTTCGTTTTAGGGTGCAGCATATAGTGGTGATTATACCTTTTTATTGAGAATCCAGGACATTACATATTATATAACCAGCTGTTCACAGGTCGAGAATGATTTCAAGTAATACCTTTGCCAAACAAAGCAAGAACAACAAAATTGTTTGTTACAACAAAACCTAGATTACAAAATATTCTTTGAACGTCAAAAGCGTCTTAATTACACTGGACATAAGAAATTGCAGTGGTAGGAAAAATGTTGTATTAATATTAATAGTATTACAATGTCGACGTTAAAATATTACATACTTGGAGATTGTACAATATAATATTGACTGACTTACGATAGTGTCTTTATGACCCCATAAATTGCAAGGAACCTCGTCCGGAAAGTCACCGGTGACAAAATTTCAACGTTAATGGTGCTCTTTTCTCCTACAAGGAATTGTGGCTTTGGGACAACAAAATTATTATTGTTTAAAATGGATCAGGATTATTGTATCTTTTCAG
Source organism: Trileptium ribeirensis (assembly GCA_030248225.1). NCBI lineage: Eukaryota > Metazoa > Nematoda > Enoplea > Enoplida > Thoracostomopsidae > Trileptium > Trileptium ribeirensis. The sequence goes on along the minus strand of JASANE010020360.1, from coordinate 31,681 downwards.
ATGCTTGGTGGAAATGGAGCGAATTTTGCGGAAGCGAAGTGTTCGTCGTCAACCTCGATACGGCTGTGGTACTTGTGTTCAGTGCGAAATGCCTGACTGTGGAATTTGTGCGTTTTGTGTCGATGCCCACGTCTTTGGTGGTCTGTATTTTGGTGGATCTTTGTGTCTTGCCAAGGAGTGTTCTGAGCAAATTGATTGGAAAGAGCATTTGTAAATTTTTGAACGTTATGTTTTGTACATAATTGTATTTTGATTTGGCGATAGAGAAATTTCAGGTTCGATAAAATCCACGAGTTTACTTAATGTGAGCACATCAACCATCCTATTTTGTTATTGTCATTTAAGGCTTTTCGGTCAGTTTGACATTCGGCACAAAACTGTTCCGAAAATATTAATCTGCAAATTGACATCTAGTCATTTTGTATTCGTGAAAATTCAAGTAAAATTATCCTAAAATTGTCGAAAATTTGTGGAATTTTAATTAAGCTGGCTTTGTCCACGAACACAAACAGCATAACTATTGATTGACTTGCTTGTGCGTCACTATTATTAAATTTCTTCGCGAATACTCAATCATTGACCAAATTCGATTGTCATTAGGGAACCGAATTAATTTCTGCAAATTAAAAATCGCCGAAATTCCGTTGAGCACATATACATACCTGTTGAAATTTGGATTTGATTTTGCCAATTTTCGGTTATCGAAAAACCAGATGAAATTCATTATTCCGTAACAAGGGTTTGCAATTCGACATCGGCTATTATAAAATGAGATATGTTGGCGGTGTCACCTTAAGTTTATCCAAGCAAAAGATAAATTTCAAGTCTGGCTGACTACCAAAATTGTAGCACAATCCACTTAAAATTTTATAATCTACGCATCTTTAGCCAAAGCTCCGCTTGAATGTTATCGCTAAAAATAAATACATGCTTGTGGGAACGTGAACCTATGCATTCAATCGCTTATCTTCCGTGAATGTTTCCCAATAATTTACAGTATTTCACAACTTTACTTTGTGTGGCTGAGCCATTTTCTCATCGTCTAATAAATTGTCTTTAAGGTCTGGCTTGTCATAATTCTTGCATCGTCCTGAGAAGTGCAGGATCAATTAATAGTAACTTCTGCCAGGAATGCAGTGAAAGTGACCCACTTTAGTAGTTCCTAGCGTTGTGCATTGTTTTTATTATTTATTCAGAGAGGCTTGCGAAGTCAACACGCATAAATTGTGCGTTGCTATTTTGTTGTAAATAAAGAAAAAATGCAGTTAGACAAAATATGCATTAATTATGTATGCTTCAGGGGTAGCTTCTATTTATGTACCTAAACCTGCGCCTAAACATGGTTGTTGTATGTATGGCAGTGAACAGTAGTAGTTTCGTTCTGTATAGAATGCGTGAATTGCTAATATTTATTATATTGTGAACATCTATTAATATAATGTGTAAAATGTGCTCGGAAAGTTCCTGGAGTGGTAAGCAAACGCAACCTTGCAGCAGACTGTTCACTTACTAGCGAGGTTTTAACAGATAGCGCTGTAGCTTTATTGGATCCAGCCTATTCTGTGTGCAATCACAAGGTTTGGGTGCAGTCCTTTTTGGTGAGCAGTTTAAATAATTAACATTGGATCTCAGTTAGTATCGTATTATGCCCGAGTAAAATAAAATGACCGCAGCAGCCTTCGTAGTTTTTGATTTCCCAAAAAATTATTACACAACCCATTTTTCAAATTCAGCTCAAAGCTGTTCGCCAACGCACTGTTATGCCTTTGAAATTATTCATTTTTTATTAGCCGAAAATTCGTGTAAAATTGCCAAAATGTTTGAGAACGAAAATTTGTTCAATTTGAACTAAGTTGGTTTTATTCGCGAACACAGAAGCTATAGGATCAATAATTGGACATTACATTTACATTTATTAGACAACAGTGTATTAAATGTTTGTTCGTGAACGCCGGATAATCGGTTCTTTTCCATTATCCCCAGCCCGCATTTGCCCCAAAATGGTCAGATTCTGGAATTTTTGGTATTTTTGTGATCCACGAGACCTCCCCTGATCAGTTCGACCAAAAATTGAATTTTTAAAATTTTAGAATTTTTCGGGTCCCAATAGTCCGTCCCCCTTTGGGACCCCAAAAATTTTTTTTCTTAAAAATTAGATTTTTGCCCACCATTCGACGCAGCTTGACGAGCTGAATCGAATGGTGATATTATTAACGGGTTTCCAGTAACCGAATCCTAAGTTATGGCCAAAAACTATCAGGGGCTGACACGCTCAGCAATTAACAGTTTTCATTTATAATATATTTTGTTATATCATGTTATACTGGTAAGCGTCATTCAGAACTACGAATACTGAGTCATCACACATTTTGTCTTATATAAGTAACAAGAGTGTATGATTGCAGATTTGGTATAAAAACACGAAATAAATTTAAACCGAAAACAAATAGGTTAATAAAATACCACCGGTACGCACCTGCCTGCCGCCAGCTTTACTAATCCAGCAATTAGATTACACGCGGTTTAGTTTTAAAAACATTGCAACTGCGAAGCAAAAATAATCAAGCAACCAACATCAAGGACCGTCAAACAAATTTGAGAAAAAAGTTTCGCACATCGGGAGCTATAAGAGACTAAGTTACTTACCTTTACAGGCAGAACCAACTTTCGTATATCCATTCAAACATGTACACTTGTAACTGCCATAGGTATTTTCACATTTCGATGTTTTTGGACACGGATTTTTAGCAGATGCTTTGCATTCCTCAGTGTCTATAAACACATTAACTATGTAGCTTACAGTAAACAGTTATTAGTTTATAACAAATTAGTTTCTAGCAAACGATGTTACATGCCTACAAAGTAACTTTCTGCATGTTAACAGTAATTATAATCAGATGAGAAAAATCTGTTGCAAATAACTGTTAACTTATGTTCTTGCTCATTGTGAACCCAAAAAATTTTTTCTTAAAAATTGGATTTTTACCCATCATTCGACGCGATTGACGAGCTGAGTGTAATGGTGTTATTTATAACGGAATCCGATAAAAACATCCTAAGTTATGGCCAAAAACTGTTCGATTACTGAGCCTCTCAGCCTCCGATATTTTTGGCCATAACTTCGGATCCGGTTACTTGATCCCCTTAAAGATATCACCTTTCGATTCAGCTCGTTAAGCTGCGTCGAATGGTGGCTAAAAATCCAATTTTTAAGAATTTTTTGGGTTCCCTGGGGACCCGAAAAAATCTAAGATTTTAAAAATTCGATTTTTTTTGGTTGAAATCATTATGGGAGGTCTCGAGGATCACAAAAATACCAAAATTTCCGCCATTTTTGGGCAAACGCAGGCTGTGGCGATAATGGAAAAGAACCGTAGAATTTACGGTGGAAAATTAAAAGCAGTCATGAGTATTTAGAAATATAAAATTATAAATATACGCCATATAGGAATGGTCAGATTCTGGAAATTTTGGTATTTTTTGTGATCCTCGAGACCTGATCATTTAGACTAAAAAATTGAATTTTTAAAATTTTAGATTTTTGGGGTCCCAAGGGGACCTGGGAACCCAAAAATTTTTTTCTTAAATTACCTTAGATTTTGCCAACCATTCGACCCGGATTGACGAGCTGAGTGTAATGGTGTTATTTATAGTGGAATCGGATAAAAACATCCTAAGTTATGGCCAAAAACTGCACAATTGCTGAGGCTCTCAACCTCCGATAGTTTTGGCCATAACTTAAGATCCGGTTATTGGGTGCCGTTAAAAATATCACCAGGGTAAAAATCCAATTTTTAACAAAAATTTTTTTGGGTCCTCAAGGGGGACCCTTGGGATGGGACCCAAAAAATCTAAAATTTTAAGAATTCAATTTTTTGGTCGAAATGATCAGGGGAGGTCTCGAGGATCACAAAAATACCAAAATTTCCAGAATCTGACCATTTTTGGGCAAATCCGGGCTGGGGGATAATGGAAAAGAACCGGATAATCCATATGCAAGTTCGATAGACATAGGAAATGTAATGTCTGCAGAATGAAAATCGTCAAGTTCTGTTCGAGTGCATTCTATACTTCCTCGCACTTAAATTTCATTTTACCAAATTTATTTTAAACCGAACGGAATTAAGCGTTTCTTCTGTAAACAAGGGTTTACGATTCCGTTGTTAGGAAATGAGATGGTTAATATGGCCACTGATTTTACTCACTCATCAGCTAAGTGTTGCAGCAGAAGCGTTGCGCGAATCTTGTTTTCAGCCCGAATTTGATGGTGTCAGATTTCTGTCGGTGATGGGCTCGGATTGGGTAAAACCTGCCCTATTCTTTTTAACTAAAACCCGAGTTTGTTCAGTGCTTACACATTTATGGTCAAGTAAACATCAGTATAAGTTTACATGTGTTTTTGGCACTAATCAAAGGACAGTGCGTTTGTGAACGCTTTGCTTTTCCGTGGATCGGGCCACAAATTTCATTTTGGGTCAGTTTTATGTATACGAGACAAAGTACTTGTACAGTTTTCGTCTGACGTATGCTATATACAAATAGTAACAGTTCTCGGAGCTTTATCCTAAGCATATTATCACCCTTATAATTATGCTAATGCTAAGACTAAGTCTGGGCTGCCCACGCATTTTAAACCGCTTGTTTTTTATTGACGCCCTTCAGTTTGATTTGGGACTATGTATGTAATTTTTTCTGCATATTTAAAGCTGTGTTTGAGGTACGGATCATTTTCGCGCTGCTTGACTGGTTATCGAGGGTGGCCGTAATTTTGCATCATTTTATAGATTCAGTTGACCACTGACATAATCCGTATGAGTTTCGTTTATAAAATAGTATTCTATTATTCAGAACCGTATTTCATGCTCATTTCCGTGAAACTTCGAACATCAACGTGTATAAAAGCGTTAGTTTTGCTGAACGTACTGAACTGACATCATTCTTCGTGATGTATCGTCCTCGAGTTTGTTAAAATTTTAGTATATATTGTTCATCAAACTTTGCAATAAAACATGTGTGGCTTGACGCGAGCGCATATATATGAAAGTTGAATTATAGCTTTTCATTCAAATTTACGTTTCATTATGGAAAGAAGATATATATACATGGAAGAGTTCTTCCATGTATATATGAATTTTGTAACTGCTCGATAAAAATGCAATGTGTTGTAAAAAGCGGGAATTACGGGACAGATGAAAGGTTTCTGTGCTGTCCCATTGTAATAACGGGACGCAGCTGCATGGCGCAACTTCCTAGCACCATGCCCATACGACCCCGGCTATCATAACCTCAAGGGTGGACCGTGAAGTTTGAGATTTTGTTGCTTTTGTAGGTCGAACTCAAGAATCTGTGGAGTTTAGCCAGGCCGCAGGCGCGCTTCACGGGGTGTGTTGTGGGGCAACGCTCATTGGGGGCGGGCGGGGGAGAAGAGAAAGAGGCCGGGGGGCCGGAGCGCAGGCGCACCCAGCACCCCCACACCCCGCAAACCCGGTGGACGTGGGTGGGGGGGGGGGGGGGGGGGGGGGGGCCGCCGAGTTGCGACGTGCCTACTATTTCGGTATGATTGCTGAGGTCCACCAGGGAGGTTGGCACCGAATCCTGCTCACAGGTCATGATGTCCAACCGATGTTCCCTATACTGAAGTAAAAGAAGTTGCTTTATCTGTCTTAATTTGAATTGAAAACGCATGCTAGTTTAGGTTTGCAAGGTAAATCATGGTATTCAACTCGACTGGATTACTAGCGAACACTTCAACCGGTTGTAGCCTATGCGGCCCCCACAGGGTTCCGACACTCTATGAGAGTTTAACGTCGGATTACCTAATTAGTAACTTGCTAACTCGATTGCATTCGTATGTGGTGATAAAGTTTTCCCAATAAATTTTGTACTTTGAGTATAGGAAACACGCCAAAAAATCTACTGCTCAAAAATGCAGCAAACAGTTTTGTTAAAAAAGCGAAACAAAAGACACGAATTATCAATAACCAAATACATTTGAGCAGTAAATTTATGACAATGCTAGGGAAACTATTGCTACCAGCCTGTGGTGAAATTTCATAAGATTCTATTCTCCACTTAGAAACAGCACCGGTTTTGTTCACCAATATACATCGCGCAGTATACTACGGTACGGTTTCGTAATCTGCTTCGCATCTTTCCTAAAGTGCGCCTCGGCTTTTTTAATGTGCTGCGGCTGTCATTGGTTTCTATCTTTAATGTTTTACCGATAAAACAAAAAATCTATTTTAGTTTTTGAATCGTGTGACCACAACTTAATTTTATGGCTCTCTAGGGCCACGAACTTTGAATTTGATCGTACAGCGGGATCACATTTTTCTTGACACTGTTGTATCTCTACCCAAGGAGAGGTTTAGTACAAATGGTATTTGGCGAAAGTTTACACTATTTGAATCCTAAAAATTGTTGATAGCGCAATGAACAGATGCTCCAAATTACAGTAAAACGACAAAAACAGAAAATAAAAAATTAAAACAAAGATTTTGTGCATCCAAAACTGACCGCATTTATAGTTGAGATTATCAAAAAGCAGTTCTATACTTTCTTAATGTAATTAAGCAGTTTTAGCTGTTATAAAGTTTCAGAAAACCTTGACTGCGCGATAGTGTTTGTCGGAGACACTCAGTCGGTGCATGCTTTGCAGAAAAAATACAGCTTCCCAAGCTTGCCCCCGCAAACCTCGTGCTGCCATTTTTTGCAGATTGAGCACTGGATCCAATGCTAATTTGGGGTTGTTACCCATATTGCTCCATAAGGAGAACATATACACTCTGGTTCATCCGTTTCAGACGTAGAAATTTTGGTATTAATTTTCTTACGAGTTTTGAGCAATTCCAAATGCTCCCAGGAGGTGAGATTTATTGATATTATTCAGTTTCCCGACATCTAAACATGCTTTGTTTACAACACCAGTCAGTTGATGTACCATTGGATGAAAAGCTTTTCTTTTGAATTACTTCGTTAGAAGCGGTTCCGCATACTATTTCTATCGTATCTAATGTAGTACTTTCAGGAGTAGCAGTGAGTTCAGCACTGGCAGTTGGTGTAATATTCACCATCGCGTACTGTTCCAAACTACCGCAAATGTTTGCAGTCGAACTGACAACTGGCACGCAAACATCAACATCCGCTTGTTGCGTAAAGTAACACGGGCGGTCATTTGCAGCTGCAACATTCATCCCGAGTTTTTCGGAATATACTGAAGAACCATAACATTCGGAATCGCAGGTCATTACCTCAAGTTCCATCCCTACTGCCGGAACGTATAACGTACTAATGTCGCGGAAATCGGTTCCACCACAACCGCTTAGCGCAAGTGCGACCGAATCTTTTAAAGCCGTCACGGCTGGAATGACAGCCTCATTGACATTAGCAGGATCTGCGGATGATTCAGACGGGCATTCTGCGCCTGGTTGTTGATCCGAAGTTGGCGTCACATAAATATTAACGGGTTGCGGACTTACTGCGGAATCTATTGTTGCCATGTCACCTGGTTCTGCAGCGTCGGGCGACTAACATTCTTCGTTTGCACAACGTGCCTGAAGTATTTTGCCCATGCTTAAAGACTGACGGTCAACACGATTTGCGTCAAATGGGCAAGCACCTGCAACTTCGAAACCTTTTTTGCAACAGCTGGCTTCAACTTGTGCCAAGCCGCAGAGAGCAGAGAACCGAAATACATGCGACAAATTTTCTCGCCACCACATCGCACAGCATGATTACGAACGCCTGCTTTCCATGCTCATTTAAGTGGTCTATAAAATGCAATGTCCAACGGCTGTAACCGGTGTGTTCCGTGCGCAGGAAGCACTGTCATACAGTTATATACTGGTTTATGCCGGAGGGGGGCAGCAGGGTACCCCCTTGGGTGAGGGTGGCACCACCACTCCCACCGCGAAGACAAGTGAACCCATAGGCGGCAATATGCCCCAAGGACCAAAAAAATGTCCTAACTACCGAACCCCCTAGGGAAATTTTTTCCATCCAGCGGGGCTACCCCCCGTGAGGTGGCGACTTCACCCCCCCCAGCCAGACCGACCGTCGACATGTATGGTCCATGTCCATAAAAGCTAAATGGATACCGTCGCTCATTAGGGGCCGAGGCACATTAGGAATACATGATAGGACGAACATTTAGGTGTTTCCGTTGCACTTTGTGTGGTCGTATTTTCTGAGCAAAAACAAAATGAATACCAAAAATTTTTAAAAGATACAATATATATCGACTTTCGTGATACAGGAAAACATATCATCCAAAAAGCGCGTTATTCCATGGAATACTCGTCATTTTATATCAGTTTTACGAAAAATGACATTTACGATTATAAACTAACATTTCGTATGTTTTGAATCGCAGTAAGAAATCAACCAATGCTGCTGGCGCCAAAAAAGTAGCTGAACCACGAAAAATAAGCAGGTGGTAGCAAAAGGAATTACGTATCACGTGATATAAATTTTAGCGTCCAACTCTTCTGATTGGACAAAAGGAAACAACATATACGTGCGGTCGCAGCATTTTAGGGGGTGCCGCACATTTGGCGACTCTCCTATATGACGACCTCACAAGTGAGTTCGATAGATACTTTTTGTGGATCACTCTCCCAATAGTTCCATTACTCTAGCATACAAACACAGGTGGCGAACCGCACGTGTCAGGGCTTGGGGTATTCTCATCCGCAAGCCGTGGCACGTAGGGTCGGCCGGTCCTTTCGGACGCACTTATTGCGCTAGGAGATAAACAACACGCGACACATCGAGTGCTTTTCAAGATTTTATTTGAGGTACGATACAATACTGATCAAACACGGACAGTCAGAGAATCATACAAAATGATACAGGTTGAAACGGTCGTATCCTAACGATTCTGTCGTGCATTCCCTTGTCTATTTCCATACGGAAGAGGGGTGGTACGAGCGAAGGCGTTCCCGGAAATACCGGACCAAAATCTACACCCGAGGCGTCAACCTTCAGCATTAACTGATTCAGTTATGGCTCGGGTTATGCTTTCTGGCGTGCTTCGAAGTTCGCTCTCGATAACGCGCGGCGCTATATTTATTTAAAGGATCGTGCGGGGAAGGGAGACAATTCGCTTTAAAGCAACAAAAGTGCAGACAACGCCAACGGCGTACTAATGCTAGCACCAAAGCTATGAGCGCAACTGGATCGACTCAATAGAAAAGGGGCACCAGTCAGGGTACAACTACTATAGCACGGATTTATAATACAGGTTTATCAGCACGGTTACTTTACTCAAACCGACTACGGTCCGCATCGCGGTACAATGATAGATACTCAGTCAGCCGTAGTGCAAGGGAACGAATACCATCATTTGGTACGTTACAAGCGAGGAACTATTATAGGAGACAGATGAATAGCAACTCAGTATGCGTATACGTTCCTGACCCTCTAAATTTTTTACCTAACATCCCTATTGAGTCTTCCACGTTATTTTGCCATCAGGACGGGTTTCGTGCTAATTGCAGATTACCTTTGTGTCAACGTATTCAGTAGTCCAAACGGGAGTTACACTTGCCCCCTGTCCTTGCAAATCTGCGGACAATTGACTTGCGGCGACGAGGGTGATTTTAGTGGTGGGGGTACCAGCTAAACTACGCTATACTTGCTGGGAACGCGGTTTTGATTACTTTGAAGGGTCGCCCCTAGCTGCTGTTTCGATGGCCTTACTAGACGGGGGCACGAGCAAATGCCGTCCCCGGCGAGTTCCTAAGTGACCAGTGCCGCTGATCTAACAGTTTTGACGGGCAATAGAGGCTGTCTCACAGTCAGGGCCAGGTTTGCACAATGGGGTGTCTTTGGGCATTTATGTATGGGGCACGGGGCGCTCTGGAAGTCGGCCACTATTCCGGCAGTGGTCGTAGTTTCCTAAACATGGCTGGCTAAGCCTACCGGTTCGTTTCATGCGCTTCCTTTTAGGCCGGGCGACACGGGGCGTTTCGCCCTTGGACCCGTCTGCCTCCTTTTGGGTCAGTGTTTCTTTGTCGGTTTTCTCTCTCTTTCTTTTGTCTCGGTTGGTTGTTCTTTCTTTGGCCCTCTCTCTATAACTTATCCTAAAATGCCTCAGTGTACTGCGCACATTGTGACTCGACTGCACTATCGAAATTGTGCAGTCGAGTTATCATCGACATCTTAGTCGATTCTTCTAAAACCTATGTAGTCGAGTGGTTAATACTGAAAATTCTGCAGCGGGCCTAAAAATTCCCCGTGCTGGATGAAATCTGCAAACTGAAAACAAAAAGAAGAGCGAAACAATAAAAAGCTAAATCGGGGCATACGTAGTGCATAGCCCAACGTGTAACTAGAGATAAAATAAAAGAACGGCTAAACTCAGCGATCAACCCGCTCCAAAGATAAAACGGGGTTTTGCACCCACTTGAATTGGGGCTAAAACAATTCGCAAGAGGTCGCGAGTTTTCTTTATTGGACTCAGGGGATTGTATATTTATTTTGAAAGCGGGGGCACCGTAACGTGCCTTCAATGGGTGAATCGCGACCGGGAATGACATCTGGCCATGCTGTCAGCTCGTCCTAGTAGAAAATGATTTTCTTGGTGCCACTCCCAAGCTTCACCACGTATGCGTGGCATTGCGAACAGTGGTAACTTTAGCGGTTTAATTAAAGTGATTCCAGGGGTAAATGTTATAAGGCCGTGCCTTTAATGAGGTACTAGCAAGCGGTGTCGTGGGGATTGCCAAGGTCTCGGGTGGTCGGGGGCTGATCTGTATCCAACGCTCCGATGGCTTTTAATAATAGTCGACCCAAATACTGACACAAAATGAGTGTAGATTAAGTAATCTAAAGCAATACGTAAAAATCGCTCCTCCCGGATTGCAAATACCTTACGCACAGGCTGAAATACTTAGAATTTTTTCGGTCTATTGTATTCTCAAATTTTCTTAGCTCATTCGAGTAAACGAAATTTTGGGGCTTCCTAAAGGCCAACGGAGGCTAGTCCTCCGTCCATAACTGCGACGTTAGTTCGAGGTCAAACATGGCATGAGCATCGATCGGTCAACAAAACTGTAAATTTATGAACCATAACTGAAAACAAAGAAACAAATCCCTACTATCACGGCTTATACACATTGGAAAGTTTTACCGTGCTTATCTCAGCAAAATTCGATAACCCTAACTCGAGAGCTGCAAGTCATGTAAAACATGTACGAGAGGCGTCCATTTTGATTTGTCGTACCTAAGACCACGGGGAATCAGAAGGACTTCTACTTTCGTGCCTACAATTTAGTAGAATACCGTGCAATTGCCCACAATTCCCAAAACGGAACTCGACTCGAGGAGGTCTGTCAAGGAACTTATAAAAGTGCAGCAATAAAAGGAGGCGAGACGTCTAACGACGGATGTTAAGTCAACCTAAAGAGGGTAAAGTCGTGCTACTGACAACTAAATTTCTGTGAATGGTCTGTTACGATTATAGCTGGGGAAAATAAACCCCCATACTCTCGGTTCTCCTCCTGACTTACAATATTCGATACGGGACTGCAATTGCTCGTCCCCTTCCGCGAGACGGAAGACGTCTGCGCGGGTCCTCCAACAGTCGAATCCCATTCCAAACTCGCAAAAACAAAAAGCATGGGGAAGCAAGAAATTAGTGCAAAACAATACTACAGAAATCTAGCGTCGGAGCCGGTCAGTAGAGTCGACCGAACTCCGCGCTGCCGAAGTCAAACTGATTCCAAGAGTCGACGCGTTGGTCGTCGCCTCAAATTTTTCGCCTATATTGTAGGATAGAGACTTTGTCGCCATACAATCCCTGGCGATCTCTTGACGTCCACTTTTTTGAGTTAAAATCCGGGCGCCCAGTTAGAAAATTCCCCGAATTATATTTTTGACAGGTATCGTAAACCCTAGGTCCCTTTTAGAGAGAATCGGCTTCAATCGAAATCGCCGACATCAAATTTGAAACTTCCGAATACTCGGAGGTCAAACATCTGCAAGTTTGACCCGAATTTTCTTGAAATTTTCTCCCATCTTTTTTTTTCAAATTCACGTCAATCAGCTTAAAATTTCTTACCCAAAACCCACCAGTCAAATCTTTAAACCCCTTACCTAATCTAAATCGTCCGTTATTCCCCAACTGTCCCACGAAAGTGATTGAATCACCTGTCAAATTCGAAATCAGTAAGTCGTCCTATGTATGGGAACAGTCGGAATAAGCTAACAATTTTATTCTTATTTCAGGTCAATCTCGTTTTCATGTCCCCATTCATCAAACTTTGTTGGCTAACTCGTCGGTTTGAGGCTAAATGCCTATTGTTCGACGAGTTAGCGGTTCCATCCATCAACTACGTAAGCATCCTGAGAGTCCATCTGGGGGCTGAATTTTTGCCATCAAATCCATGGATAAACGTGCAAACATTGCACGTTTGTAGGTCGGCTCGCGAGATAAAGTCAAACATTCCTATCTGACGTTTTCTTGGGTGTCATGACATGGCGTTTTTAAACGTCCATATGGGGGGAACCGGTGACGGTAATGAATCCATCGGGGATCTGTGAGTGCAACACACTCCCAGGAACTCACGATTGCCAGGGGGCCCTGGTCGGAGGCTTCAGGAACCCACTGGAGGGCCCTAAACACAACCCCCTTCCTTCCCGAGCGTCTATGTCCAGTCCGTCCGTAAAACTTATGAATTTAGTACGATTTTGTACGTCTTGTCCCCGCTCGTCCTGTTTTTTGTCATGTCCATATATACATATATCATATATGAGTCCGAGCGCGTATGTTATATATATACCCATATATACATACACATATTTATATACACACAAATACTCATGAATATATAAACACACAATACACACAAGACACACGGGCGACCTGAGCGACAGAGAGGTTGCTCAAGTTCGCATCGGAAACACACAGCACAGCAACAACAACAACAACAACAACCGACCAAAGACGTCGTTTAGAGACAGAAAAAAGAAACGGCGAAAATGGCAGCGAGGATACGAAAAGAAGGGGCACGGGAGGGGCAGCGGGACAGGGAAAACCCTGGGGATTTTCGAGGGGCTGGGGTGATATTCGATCCCAGGACGAAGAATCGATACAAAACACGAGGGGGGTGGACGTAATAGCGTGTCGGGACCCACATTTGGGTTCCAACATATATAAGTATGTAGGGTTCGACGGGCTTTCTCGCTCTAACGGTTGGGCGGAGCGACACCCGTTAGGTATCGTTGGACTCGCCTTAGAAGGGCGATTCGAACGAGGGGTGATTTCCCTGTCCGAAAGGCAGCGGTTAGAGGGGCACTAAAATCATCACAGATAGAGAGAGTGCCAATGGTGGTGGGGGCGCTTTCGTCGGCCTATCCGGGTTAGCGGGGCAACGGGCGGATGCCCGCCGAATATTTTTGGAGATGTCTCGACGTGGTGAACGCAATGAGGGGCGATATGCCTACATTCGAATTAGAAATAAATCTTCGGGTGTTCTGTACCCATCTTTCGTTAATATTCCGAACTAGGGGCACTTTAGCGGGTCATAGTGGGCTAGGGAGAAGTCGGACAGAGGCCCGCCGTATATCGTTATGTTCACCGAAGGCAGGCGAGTTGAATGAGGGGTCGCATGTGTACATTTAATGTCAGGGGTCGAGTACGGGGTTGGTGCAAACAGACAGAATTTTACGTCGAATTTTCATAGTGTATCATAAAACAAAAAGTTAACTCATACGGCAACGGGATAACTCGTCAGGCCGAGACCCGCTTGGTCTCATTAGATGCCTCAGTGAGTAGACTACTCAAGGACGTGTAAAAATTCCGGTCGGTGATTCGACGATAAGAAGAGTGCCGGTTACTATAGCGCTAATAAACCATTTTGGGGCGTTGCAGACGAGGGAGCACAGAGCTCTCGCACCGTAGACCGATGCCGTTGACAAGAGAGGCTTTGTCCAGTGGGGCGGGAAAAAGGAAGTACCGGGGCGCGAAAATTAAGTATCTACGCACATACATACATATATATATATATATTCATGCCTAAGTTAAATCTACTCGGAACCATTGGCATCAGCCAAACTTAGCCTAAGTAGCGGCTGTTGGTTGCCAGTTGTCGTGTTTGTCTCCTAATTTAGAGTTAAGTCCTGGTGCAATCAGGGCCATTTTGGTATCAACCGGAAACCCGTGAAATTCCCTATCGAAAAGTACTCGAGTCGTTCTCCCGAAATCGAAGCCGTTAGACGGCTACGGGCCGATAAACGAGCCCGGTGACCGTTATTTCCGAATAGTCGGACACTACCGTACCTCCCTGGTTAAAGCTTTTAGCTTTACGTTGTTTTCGTGACCATGGCGACGTGTATTACGCGCGACCATGGTTACATATGTTGTTCAGCTTACGTAAATTTGATATTTTTGGTTTTGATCACTAGTGTGCTAACGGTCTCGCTCAATTGACCAGTGGCCTCCTACCTCCGAACGATCATACATTTGAAGTTTCAATGGGGGCTAGTGGTCGAGTTCCGTTTAACTTTCCTACCTTGACGCCGGTTAAAGACTTTATTACATTCCTCTTGGTTCTAAATTTGAACAATTTACCGAAGCGAACTTCTCATGGGCTTGCGCAAGCCCGTCCCAACATACAATTATAAGGTAAAACATGCAATGACAAAGATTATATCAATGGCACAGAGCATAACAAAGACAAAATGCTGTACAATATAGCAATAAACAGTGCAATTTTCGATGACCATGGCACCTTACAACACATGAAAATTTCGTTCCCCCAAACCGTGTTTGGTTCGATTTGAGTCCCGTTTAAGTAATTTTAACGCCGAAATCTGTTCCATGCTTGTTAACTAATACTGATACTGTTCCATACTCGTTAGGTAAGCTTCAACTGAAATTTTTAGCTGTATTACTATATTTTTCTCTCGTATAGCAATGGCCAAATCTAGATAGGCCTAGTGTGGCACTTACGTTTTTTTCAATAAAACGTGGAATTTAGCTATGTTAGCGGTGTTAAGGGACAATGGTTTGCCTTTACTGGTCGGCCATGATATGGAATAATGTTGACAGCAAAGGTATACATTATATAGCTTTAATATTGTCGATAGGAGATAGGTAGAAAGGTACCTTCTAAAGTCCGTACCCCTCTAGAGAAAAATGGAATTCTGGCGGGTACCCCCGCCCTAAGGCGCGGCGCAGGGACAACATGCAAAAATAAGGTGAGAACTGATAAAAATGGGCGCGTAGTAGGGCTGAGTTAGAGTACTTAACGTAGATCCTCGAGTTACCTGCTAAACTCGGCCTCAGATAATTAGAACATAGGGAAATTAAACTCAGAGTTCTGAGTTAAAATGTAACTCAAGCAAAGTTGCAGTGTACAGATTATGTATACGAGAATACGTATTCTCACATCGTGATTATAAAAATCAGTCGTGCAGATTGTTAAATTTGCATGTTGTTCAACTATGCGTAGCAGCGAGACCATCAGATTATGAGCTACAAATTATTGAATTGTAGCAGCCCAAAATTTTAAAGATTCTATAATTTAGCCGGAAATTACTTAAAATTTAGTCATTTTATTATCGGAGCGTTCCCGGTGCCCGTAGAGAGTGATTAGGTTACGTTATTTGATACATAATTATAGGTATTGTGTGCTTTAATAAAGAAATAAAATGTAAAATAAAGATCATGATTTTCATCACGCTTCCACCGTCCCAGGGCAGACACATTCGGGTTAGTTTTTGGCGGACCGATTCTTTCATGATCCAAGAACTGTGATGTTCAACGGATATTGCTCGTTCCACGTGTGGCACCCACGTGGATCAATCACATATGTGACGTGATAGTCCCTTCAAGCTTATATAGAATTTACTGAGCCATTTTTCATAGATTTACATTTGCCGCGAAACTAAACACGTCGCGGGTATTATCAGCAGTGTGGGTACATTCTACAGTGTCATCTGTGCATTTTTATTGATATGTACATCATGCATAGTGACTATGTTATACGCCACCTATGCTTTTTGTGTACAATAAGTCTATTTAAAGTAACTGTGTTGCTATGTGTTATGTGCTTTATTTGAGCATGCCAAATGCGTTATGTAAAGTTAATGAATGTGTATATATGTATATGAGATGTGTCATTACAAATGAACATGAGTGTTACAAGACACCTGAACTTTGTACATATGTGCAACGTTTTGTGTGAATATGCTTGTATGCACCCCGCACTTAGTGTATTTTGCTTGTGCTGGAATATTTGTACAGGGTGCAGGAGAATTTCAAGGCTAATTTCGAGGAGTTTTACAAGAGAAACTGAAATATGAGAGGCTAGGCGATAACTTAGAAATATATCTGATTTGAGTGTAGGGGTTGGGTGTCTCAAGCGTTAGACCTACATTTAGTGGATATGTGTATTTATTTCTGCTGGATTTTAAGTAGAAACATTAAATTATGTTTATACTTAAAGATTCTCAGAATTATATAAAGACATATTCTCTAGCGACCAAAATTCATTTAGATTTGAGAGGGGAATTTATGGGAGTGGAACCAGAGGAAAAGTTTCTGTGGAATTTCGAACAATTAAAGAAATCAATAGGGAGAAAAATAGGAGTACGACTTAGCTTGAGTATTTAAGCGGTTGCACAGTTAGTTCGTAGCCTATGAAGCTACAAAGTAAGATCATTACGATTCAACCGTTTAGGTGTTGCTTGTGTGTAGAGTTTGTAATTTGTTGTAGTTCGTGACATAAACTATTGGCATTATACTGGTTACACATTAATGCCTTAGGAATAAGGTTATAAAATAAAACAGCCCTTGGTGCTCGCATTGGTGTATCTTGTAGTAACCTACAGTTAGTTCGTGTGTAATCTGCAGTGGTAATAAACTCCTTTAGAACCACGTAGGCTACATATGTATATATATATTCTTTGATTACATGTGAAATGGTTTGTGCCTTATGATCGCAATGTGGGCTGTGTGTGCACCCGGACGGACCCAAGGCACTACGGAAATTACATAAATAATGGTTTAAGCATTTAGTTGCGATTTAAGGATCAGGAAGCCGGTTCCTGGTGTGCATACATGCCTAATGTATCATTTTTATTATATATAAATCTTACGTTTGTAATTTTTGTTTAAAATTCATAGTATGTATATGTTTACGACCCACTTAATGTCAAGCGAGGAGCTCGGAAATCCTGGGTTTAATCAATACTCGGGAACATAAGGCAAATAAAGACGATTGCCAGTAGACTCAGAGGATCCCAAATCGTGCATTTTAGCCTGTTAAAGCCCATGAGTAAGCGTTCTGACGCCCCGTTTTGGGCGCATAATCATCTCATTTTAATCGTCCGAAACATCTCCAAAATCTTAAAATAGCGCAACCGGTAGCACCACCTCCCGCGGGTTCGTCCACAGTAGATGAAAAAAGCTGCTTTTACCCCCCTCCCGGAGGAGGTTTGGGTGATGAGTCATGCGAGGGTTGAATGAATGTATATAGGTGTGCAGGCATACATATGTATAGGTATACATGTCTTCTTCATATACACATATATAAACACATACACATAAACACATATAACTTTAAGTAGGATTTTGGCTTGCTATACATAAACACTGTACTGAACAGACGTAATTTATTGTATATTGCTAGTTCAAACGTTTCGACCGTACCACGGGCCTCATCAGGCGGGTATAGACTACCGCTATGTTTTGTTTTTCTTTGAGAAAATTACATACATAATAATACCGATGAAGTATAATATATACTTACACATATATACATAACATATAAAGTATAAATATCTTCATTTATTCCCTTTTAGCACGATAGTGATGCACCAATTGATATTTTCGTCGTTGTGCATGAAATGAGTGGTCGTAGACGAATGCCGTTATGACTACGTTGCCTTTTGTCACCACACATAATATGCAGCCTGGTTCACCTGTCCATCCTCGATAGCCAATGACTTTGTTGAATGTTTTGAAGTGATCCACCCGATTATCTTGCCGCTCGAAGTGATCATCGTCGTTGTACACCGTTTCGTAGATATTTGTCTTATAATCGTTGATGAGACGTGAATTTCCACTGGCAACGTGACCAGTATGATCACGTACAAAGTGTTTACTGAAGTGGAGAAACATGACAGACTGTTCTCGATGAATGAAAGTGTAAACTGATTTAATAAATTGAAATACACTGGTACATATAAACATTTCATCACTGCCAATGGCTGAATAACGGCTTTACACCGTATACACGGTATTGGCTACCATTATGTTTTTTCTTTTTACTTCAAATCAAACATATAACACGATTTAATATCATCATAATAATCAACATAAAACATAGGGTATGATAATGATAATTCATACAAAGACTGTTTAAAAGTGTTTTCGTTCTTCGTTATAAATTCCACCGCCTTGATAATTGCTTGTCGTCGTCGTTGAACTCTGATCAAATTTTCTTCCTCTTGCGATTGCCCGTCGATGTCATCACCTGTTGCTTCACATTGACGTCGAAACTCATCCACCCGGTTTTGCCAATAAGCAATTTCGTTTTGAAGATAAACGTTGCACACGTATTGTTCCATACGCTTTACGAATATTGATTCCAACGTATTGTTGATGAATCACTTTATCCAAATCGTACGTTGCCAGATGTTTCATAAATCCTGCTCCCATATAATGGTTGGTGAACGTATATCGTCGATATATACCAACCGATCGTATTAATATAAGTCCGTGTTGATAAGGTTCATGTTGTGTCGCATCATATCACTATTGAATAAGGTGTCAACATAGTTCTGGTGTTTGATGTCTTTACTAACCACGGTTTCTTAATACCCTTTGCCCGTTTCTTTTCGACATTCCCGCATTTGATGCTATACATCTTTGATCGTAGTCCCACAAACTCTTCAATTGGTATCCCCGATGTTTCGTCTTTCATCTTACCCAAAACTTTCTTATTCACCCTCGAATGTAGTTGGTGTCGTTCTGGGTAGTCCTAGTGTCGAAAAATGATGAATTTGCTTCCATATCGTTATAGATATCATCAGTGCTAACTTCATAGCATAATGAGTCGGTATCTGTGAAGAGAAGTCGACATTGGTTGCCGTAGAATGCTTTCATATTGTTGTAGTGGAATCCGTACATAAGACTCTTGGAAAGATAGAGAATCGAAAATCCATCAAATATTGGTTTGCACTATTTGACCGATTTCCGATGCATTTTTGTTGCGACGAGATCTTCGTTAAAGATCGATGACACTGAATATCGAGGGTTTGCCACCATCTTTGTGTATTTCTTCTCATCCGTTACTAGATGAAAATCGACATAACCCCTCACGTTTTCCATTGTTTTGCCGAACACAGCATTGTTTAGAAGTTTGTGAAGATCCTTCTCGAAATCACTTTTTGCCGCTTTCCGAATCTATGTGTTGAATGTTATACAAGGTTCCATCCACGCGTTTTGGTAGAAACATACGAAAACCGATGTATTGTTGGAGATTGCGAATGTGAACCTTGTAATGCTCTTTATGCTTGAGATTGGGAACCAATTTCTGGGCCACCGCATTTGAGACATTAAGTAATTCTTTGATGTCCGCACAATAAGACGACAACATATCATCTGTGATCTTCATCCGCTCCGGTGCAAGTGGGTAATCATTGTGTCAATCATGGAAGTCCTCGGGGTACTCCATATCCACTTCCAAAACGTAACCTGCATCGCCATTGGTATCGAACGTTACCTAGCTTCGTCGCTACTCCGGTGTATTTGAGACATGGATCCCACGCGAATCTTGGAAGAGTAATGAAGTGAACGGGATCCAATTGATATTTGTTGAGTGCGAATCCTCGGAAATTTTAGAATACATCACACAATAGTAGAACATCTGTCTTGAGAGAAAGATCATGATATTCTCCAACGTTCTTAATCTCCATCTGATTCCATACCGTTTGTGCGTGTATGTAGTCATTGTCACTAACATCATCCTCGTTAAGAGACGAATAAAATGCCGATTGAGTTGGTAATGTCGTTTCGTTGAATCGTTTCACATTGTTCATGTATTCATATGGGTAAACACCTTTACATAACATGAAATCTACTTTGTCACCAAATCCCTTTTTCATTGCCACGAATGCATCAATATCCTTTTTCTTTAGATTCTCCGTGTGAGTTTGTAGAGATGAAGGGAGGAATTGAATTGTATCGATAAATCGAATCTTGCACCCAATCTCATCCTCATCGTTGTCGTCGTTTCCCAATATGAAGTCTACACCCTCCATGTTTTCATCCCAACATGTATCATCATCGTCATCACTGCATTCAAATTCATCCATTATAAATGGGTTGCTATATGCACTTGATTTAACACGTTTGCACTTCTGCGATTTACGTTTGATCGAAAATGTCATATAGTCTTCCATCCCCTTCGTTATACTTTCGATTTACAACCCAATCTGCTTGCACACTTCACCGAGTTGTTGCATGATTAAGTGTCCATCGTAGCGCCGTAGATGTGAAACATAACGTGACATCTCGACTGAGTCGGTATCCGAAGTTGCACTTAAGATGCGCTGCTCCACGATACCGCCCACATAGATGGCAATGATCCTTTCCCTTGTCTTCTTTCTTCAACCACCCGCCGCATAAATAACATGAGACCGCTTTGCGATGATTTACATAATCTTCATCCGTCATGCTGATTGCCTTTTGATTATCCATATGGTTCTGCTGATACGACGTTGATAGATCTATGATGTTGTGCAGAAAGTTCTTTACCACATATTCGCCTCTGTATATAACTGGTTCTCCAATCTTCATCTTGTCGCCACAACATTTAAATGCTTCCACAAGACCATAACCACATGGTGTATGACGGTGATACTGATTTGTATAAGGCGACGTGGTTGGAGGTTCGCTGGTGTCTATTTTCTGAAGTATGCACTCAAAATCTGCATAGATGACATATGGTACACGTTGCATGCGGTGAATGTTTGTGAATTAGAGTGTTGAATTGGGGGGGAACTTCGACACGCGATGGTTAGGTCGTTGTGACACCGGTGAACATGTTCGTCACGTTGTTTCTCGCTGTAGCAAGGTATGAGACATTTGCTACAAAAATACTTTCTTCGATGTTCTTGTCGTTGATCGAACGAAAGAGCATCTAAGCTACGTACCAAACAATAATGATTCTTGTATAGTAGAAGATGCACATATTTTTCATGTTGAGTGTTTGATATAAATAGTGGGTATATGACGCTGTCGTCCTCCAAACCATATACGTTAATTGCGATGTTGTTCTGCCGCTCGAATCGAGGGACATCTTGAAATGTTAAAGGATAAAGGATAAAGATGCAATTGGCACTAGGTGACAATCCGGGTTGTTATGCCGAAGCATTGTGTGGAGGCTGGCCATGATGATTGCCCATTACACCACCCATCATCTTATCCGCCTAGACCAAAGTCTAGTACCTGTTTAACGCATAGGTACTGCGAAGCAATTGTGGCTGAGTCCCTTGCCCAAGGAGATTAGCGCGACCACTGGATTCGAACTCCCGACTTCACGATTATGAAGCAGGTGCTCTAACCACTCGGCCACGCCGCCAATTCTTGAAATGTTACTGGGTACGTGATTCCTTCCATATTAAGATCGTCCATATGTTTTTGATAATTGTCGACACGTTCCGGATGTTGCTTGTAGTCGAATGGGTGTAGTGCTGCCAAAATTGACCGTGCAAAGCATTTGTTGTCGCTGTTTTGTACGTTGAGAATCCCGTGATTGTTGCGAATTGACACTGGAAGTTCTGTGTGCGATGACCAACGCAACGGTTGGTATGTGCTGATGTGAACATCTGCATGTTTGACGTCATCCAAAATCCAACCGGACCCGCGTGCTTCGAAATCTTCGAGCTTCTTAAGTATCTCGTTAAAAACGTTTGTAATATCATTCGCGACGTTTGACCCGGGAAGAATTGTTCGGACTTTGTTGTTGAAATGTGCCATCATCGTCGATCCATTGAGTTTGTGTAGTACGCATTGAACACTGATCCATAATTTGATACCACGGTGACGTTGTTGTTGAAGTAACTTCTCCACTATGACTTTTGATTGCTGGAGAAACATTGAGAGATCAGTGACGATATGCTTGGGTATGGTATAGTAACTCCGAATGTAGCCTTTGAGAGCCTTGATCCATTCGAGTAGCTGCATTGAATCCGTTTCTTCTACAACCTTTGACCGTTGTGTGCACCCATTGATTTCGTTCGCCATCGTCATTAGATCGTCAAGATCGTCTTTGACACGTCGCACCTTCAATCGTTGACATGTGTCATCAGTTTCGACCTTTGACACCCGCTTCTGCGATTGCAATTGTATGGTTGATGTTGAGTGCTGTTGTCTTGTTGTCACTGCGGAATGATCTACTGCCAATGTTCTGTGATATTTTGAGACGTGACGACTATAATTGTCCTTTCTGGTGAACTTCTTGCCACAATGAACACAGCTAAATTCCACTTCGCTGTGAACTGATTGTTTATGTCGTCCCATATGATCCTTTCGAATAAAGTTGACACCACATATATCGCATAGGAATACCATTATTGCATTTAAGAAATTAGCTTATTAATACTATGTTAATATTAAAGTACTGAAACAGAGAGCTCGATAATATAGACCACCGTTCTGAACCAACGCAAACGGAAGAATAATTAAACCTAATGCCTACATGGGTTTATATACTATCCGACAAAACCAGACGCTGGTAGGTAATTAACACGAAGATTTACTACCTTCAGATGTGTGTATATGTGATATGTACATAATGCAATACGTTTACGGATGTGTTAAAATGTCGAAAACACTACTATATCCTTACAGATGTGTTAAAATGTCAAAACAGTATCATACCCTTACCAATGTGTTAAAATACCGAAAACACTACTACACCCTTACAGATGTGTTAAAATGTCAAAACAGTATCATACCCTTACCAATGTGTTAAAATACCGAAAACACTACTACACCCTTACGGATGTGTAAGCATGCCAAAAACGCTGTTACACCCCAAGTTAAAACACCGAAAACGCTACTAAGCCCTTAGAGATGTGTTAAAATACAGAAAACACTATTATATACTTACGGGTGTGTTAAAATGTCAAAAATAATATGCCGCCCTGAGGGTTGTTTCCCAGTCGAAAATAATAGGACATCGTTACAAATTAGGATTACCTGATAACTGAACAAGTTGCAGCTATATTAAAATTCGGTTTTATAGTGCGTCGAACTTTCCACAGGGAATCAAGGCTCAGTAAATTTCAAAAAGGATCATGGAGCTTAAAAATGCATTTCGATGTCAGCATAAATTGACACACATCACTATAACACATGAGGTGTTTAAAAGGATAACACAGGTTCAATCTAAGTAAACACAACTACATAGAGTGGAAATACATAACTATACACTTCTGCTATAACTATAGACTCATAGGCTTATAACTATACACTTCTGGTATTAATAATCAGGCAACATTGCCTCTATTCATCGCCTTTTATACTCTAAGTTTCTGCAATGACGTCATTTTATTAATTGCTTTTATTTTGGATGTGTGGAAATATAAATAAAATGGTAATGTGTCTTCATTCATTATAACATATTATATTATTTAGTTTCCTGGGAAGAAATTATTATCGCTGATTGTAGTGCAGGTCTCATATTTTTTGTCGATTTATAAAGCTATAATAAATAGATTTATATATATAAACTCATAAAAAATTACACTGCATATAATAAATAAATATAAAACTCATATATGATTACACTGCATATCGGTATCAATCTTCAATATATTACGAATAAACGACAACAACATTTCAATACGTCGCTTATCATCAGCCCTCACGCACGTTGCACTCAATGTGTTCTCTTAATGGTAGCATAAATTTTATATTTGCAGCACTATGATTGCGAAATCACGAACACCAACCTCACTATCATATTTAATTTTTTATATAGCACGCCATTTATAGTGTATGGAAGCTTGTAACATAAACAAGAAACAAACATCAACAGAGCATAAGGCCAGAAACACTGTAGACATTAATAAAACAGTAAAATAATATAACTTACAACACATGTTTAATTGATTTAATATGATATATTTATAGATTTATAAAATAGTATATATATGATGACTCACCAACCTCCTCCGGGAGGGGGGTACAAGCAGCTTTTGATCTACTGTGCAGGACCCAAATAACCGATTCACGGCCACAAAATTCCACATTTTTTACTATAATGTCCTCTAGCGGACTAACTACTGCCCCGCAAGAGGTTGAAATATTTACTTTTATCAGTAGGCGCCCGGTCAGGGCGAAAGACTGGCCGAGCACCCGGTCGCCTACGCCTAACTAATCACCTGAAATTAACCAAAATATAAAAAATCTTATATTAACATTTTATTTTGGCCCGAAACGGCTATCATATTTCTCGTCATCGAAAACTGCACAACCCGCGCGGCACAAGTGCCTGCTCATAGCACTACTACGGTGATGATATAATAGTTGCTGCCTCTGGAATTTATACCGCCGAGGAGAGATTAGCGAAAGCCCCCAAAAGCATGATACAAATTTAATATGCCAACAACCCTGGTCCCTGGTACAGTCCGAGCACGCCAATAACCGTTGCTATAAAATATACGAATTCACCAAATGTTTCAATAACTCACGATTGATTCGAGCTGGCATCACACCCGGACCAACTACAATTTGTGATCTTTCAAACCATTTAAGCACTCCGCTATGCATACGTCGCGGAGCACAATGAAACGACAACGTGATTACATAAACAAATGTATATATTACACAAAACACAATAAAACTGTAGCATGGTCACGCTCCGCCGGTTCTCGACATCCTGGGTAATGATTTGTACGTTAGGTGTTTATTTTCGGCCACTTTTTGAAAGCTCCCAAAACATTAGGCTGTTACAATAAACATGACCTTGAAGTCAGTCTTGAGTCTTTCTACTTACAGTATTACGTACTCCAGAGGATGTGTGAAGCTGGATACTGAAAATCTTAAGCTGTTTTGTACAACTCTTGTACTGTTGAACAAGCCTAGCAATTAAGCGTTTATATACTTGGAATAAACATTGTTTTTGACCACACCTTGATATTCTGGTTAGAACAGTACTATTTCGTGCTCTGGTTAACTTTATTTAAGAAAAAATTATTTTGTATGCACGGGCCTGTAATTTTGCTAATTGTCAGGAACCTAGAGTATTGCAGGATTTAAACATCTGAATGATAGGAAAAGCTGAGAAACTGATTTAAAGGAGGAAACCACAGGATGCTGTAAATATTACTAAAGGTATCAACCTATGGCATTAAGTTTTTCACAACACCTTGATTTCCAGAAATATAGTTAAACAAACTTTATTTATATACCTCAAACAACATAAAAACCGGAAACTATTCAACCCAGTCAGCAAGCGGGCTTTAGGGGTTGTTGCTTGTGGGCAATATTACGAACAAGCATGCTTTGAGGTTGAATGTATGGTATATACAGCGCTATGGCCGTTTTTGTCCAAATTAAATGGTACAGTGAAACAGCTTGACCCACACTGGTGAAGATCATATTCTATAAATTTTGCGCGGTCAGGTTGATTTTTGTCATTGCACTCTTCGTTAACAATTCCGGAACAAATTTAAATTTTGATCAGATTTTGAATATTGCGATAATTATGCAACTTGTGAGATCACACAGCGTTAAAAACGACAAAGTTTGTATGTAGTGCTACAACCAGGAACATATTTGCAAGTTTACTGCTTACGTACACTTTATTTCAGATATCCGGTATATTAATTTCTTTATATTTCCACATGGACGAACGAGAAACAATTTCTGCCCGGTTCAAGACAAACGACACTATACGTTTTCGGGACCGTGAATATCCGGCAGATAATGGTAACTGTTCGCTGGCACAAATGACAGTGCCCTTCCTTGTTCGAAAATATTGCGAAATAATTAAGATTGTCCAAGATAGCATCCTTGCATGGTCCCGGATTATACGGCGCGTAGAGCTTTGGCGGCTCGTCCGATCCATCGGTACCACTGCTGCTTTGAGTCACTTTTACCGTAAACGCTGGGCTAAAGTACTTGCACAGCGGCATAGCACTGCTATCTCCAAACGGCGACCGTTTCGCCTGTATGAGTCCCTCAGCAATTGTATGAGTAGCCTGAGATCATACAGGTACTGAACATCTTTGGCCGAGAATTTCAACATATCGCAATGTAGCCGATATAATAACCAGACGTTTGATGTGATTGTGTTAAAAGTGTCACACATAACGTTGCTGCTATGTATCTTTATTCGGCTATGACAACTATAAACTACGAAGCCAATGCGTAACTAACACGTACATTGAGCAGCATAGATTTCACGACGTGTTTTATTCGCCTTTGCGGTGAGGCTTATAATTACCCTGGTCGGCGTAGTCATAATTGGCATGCGACCGCCATCCTAACCCCGGTGACTCAGGTTTGATTCATATTGGCGGCGAGGCTTATAATTACCCTGGTCGGTGTAGTCATAATTGGCATGCGACCGCCATCCTAACCCCGGTGACTCAGCTTTGATTCATATTGGCATCGAGGCTTATAATTACCCTGGTCGGTGTAGTCATAATTGGCATGCGACCGCCATACTAACCCAGGTGGCTCAGCTTTGATTCATCGTGCCTGCAACGGTTTGTTCAGTGCTACTATAAATAAAATCTGAAATTATACAGCAATGTAACAGATGAAATTTATGTGCAAAAGGGTTTACTATAGCTCAAATTGGATTTCACTGCATATATGTGTAAATGAATTGGGATTTCGCGTAGAGAAGATGTCTCTATAGCAGTAGAAAGTCGTTTCGGTTGGTTAGTGCCACAGATAAGATTTATCCTAAATTTCTCTGCAATGCAGAAAAAATTGTATATATTACTTTACGTACCCTTTATTAAAGTTTGAAATTTGAGCTGATCGAGAGCAAATATTCTGAATTTGTCTACATCAAGGCTGTTGTGGAATAGAAAAGTGTTTTTGTATTAGATAACAAAATTATCATGTTTATTGCGTCATTTCTTTTCGGTTTTTAACCTCAAGCACTTATGCTGAGGATTATTAAAACTTGCGTCTCGCTGCTAAATAAAAATTCAGGGTATCGCATTACTGACAATTTTTAGTTAGATACGTTATTAACGGTGGGCTCAAGGTAAACGTGATCAGCCATAGTGTGACGCAAGCCGTGCCGTTCTCAATATACTAAGCCTAAGCCTTAGCCTAAGCTTAGATATTTGTATGAGACATACACTAAGCTTAAGGCTAAGGCGGGATGGTTCGGCGTGGGGCTGCCGCCCCAAAGCACCCTCTCTAAGCTGTTCTTTTTCTAACGATATAATGCACCACACCTCAGGTTATCCGGACCAACGGTGAAATACCTTCCATTGCAATCGACTATTACAAATCTTCACGATATACAATAGTTTTCAAACTAAAATCTGCTCTTTCCGAACCAATTGGTTGCAGCAAAACTTGCTGGCAATCTGCTTGTCTTGCAGGCGAAGGGTTAATACAGGAAACTATTAAGACAAAAATAGTGAAACTAAAGTAGCCGTCTATTATTGAAATTCAGTCCAGCCTATGTCGTAATTTAGGACCTTGGGACTTCACATGAGTATCTATGCGCAATTAAATCCCAAGTGCCAAGACACAAAATTTTCTTGCGCAATTGTATTTGTTTTTCTAAAATATATCAAAATTCTTACTATTTAAAGATTATGTTACATATTATAAAATATATTTTTATAAAATATTATTTTTGTTTGTTTGACTAAAATATAATTAATTAATTTTAAGTTTATTAAACTGCTATTACTTAATTATTATTATTATGTTATTTTATTTAAACTATTATGTTCAGGGTACACACTAATTTCAGTTAGCAAGTCGCAGCTAATGGTGGTAGAGTTTAATTTTGATACTACAAATCTGTGAAACACACATAATGTGGTATATGATTGAATGCATGAAATGCAATACGTTGGGCAAATGATTGGGCATAAATTTAATCCTCGAAATAGGAACATGTCCACACCGTTAACACAAGTAGTATTAATAAAAACAAATCTGTTTAACCATTACAATAATTATAATTATTATTTTAAGGGATAATTTATTTTCAAGTGTCCCATCCCTTTCTCTTTCGGCGATCCCCATGGAACATAAATAAGAAATAGGGTGAACAAAAGTTTTTTAATGTCGTATACAAGTAAAGATTTTGACTCAGTTAAACTGGCTTTTCCAAAATACAGATGTTGTCGATTTTTCGCCTTTACGCGATGAACGTTGCACTTTCTGATGTAAACCGGTTATCTGTTTTGATTATATAAAAATTGCCATATTGCTATAGGAGACTTAGGATTGATGGAAGATCATCACTCCATAAGGGTCCTTCATATAAAATTCCTAACCAGATTTAATTTACAAAAGTTGAGGTAAATTTTCGTAAATCTATCAACATGTATATTTAATGGTTAAAGTGTTGTGATTGAAACAATGAAAAATAGGCACATTTCATTGTAAACTAATTTCTATATTGCCGTTGAAAATATATTTAAGCCGGTGCTTGCCGAGCTTAGCAGTTTCATTTACAATTCGTCATGTCCTCGTCAGGCGTTCTCGACTCTACTGGGCTACGTCAAACTTGCTTATGTATAGGTAGTTGTAATAAGGCAATAAACGGGTCAACCGCAAGATCTGCACTAGATGCTGTTGGAATTTTATCGCTCGAAAGTTAACTATCATTGTATTTCCGCTTGTGTGCGCACCGCTAGTCGCTATATTGCGTGTATTTCTATAGGAAACTGCCACGGCGCTAGCCAGTCCAGCACTTGAACTCTTTGACGTGCAGCTACTAGATGGCGACGAGACAACAAGTTTTTCCGAAGTTTTCTGCCTCTCTCGTTGGCGTTTCAAATATTTTCCCGAGGTTCCTAACAAGCACCTGCAAAGCAGCGCTTCACAGTTATCTATATATATTGAGTATAATATGTTTATCAAGATAACTATTATAGATTTATTTCCTTATAAGAGTATCATGTATTCCTAAGGAATCCCTATTCTTTCCGTGCAAAATTTCGCCACGCCTAACTGTAAAACTCTGGTCCGTGCGCTTCAGGTGAATGCGGCACTTGAGATCAATAACTACGTGTTAAATTAAAAATTAACAAAGTATTATTCTACGTGCGCTTCGCCAATGGGTTCCCCAGTGTTTAGTTTCTTTGATATCGCTGATGTTTATTCTAATGACGTTTCGAAGTTCAATCGGGCTCCAGCGGTCTCAAATGAGTTTTCAGCCTTTCGGCAATTTATCATTAGTTATGGAATTTTTGAAAATAAAAACAAAATATTGGACTCAATGATATGTGCATGGCGACTGGTAAAATACAGTTACAGACATAATTTCACAGTGAAAATCATGAAGCATTTAACCATAACGAAATAATGCCATCACTTCAAATAAGTATTTCCATTCAGCTTTTATAAAGGAAAATTTTATTGTCTATTACCAACACCTACTTCAATCATACAAAATATATAGATAAGATTTTAAACAAAATATAACTCAACAATTCACGGAATATTGTTCCTAGCTTCTGTCCAGGTTTGTCCAAACTATTCTATTCCATATCAATAGCGCTCCAAGTGTCATTGTCCCAATTTACCTTTTACGTGCAAACGTTTCAGTTTCAGATTAATACGACAGCACTTGAACCGTGATGATACGGTAAACGGTCCGAACTGGAGAAGCGACGTCAAAGTTCAGTTCGAAGTATCAGGGGAATAATTATCCCGATGCTGAAGACTAACGTACAGCCGCAGAAAGGCTGGCTGCGGCTAGATGGTGTTTTGGAGCTAGTACCTTTGTATGGCGTGGCGATGGCGTCAGGTTCACTATATGATGATAAGCTTGTGATCCTGACGACGATAATACCAGATTTGTTAAGTACACTAGTGAAGCAGATATCGAAGGTGATAATAACAATAGGCGACTTAAGTAATCGTTTTGAGATCATATGCCAAGCACCAAAGAGCAACACCGCTTCAATTAGATTTGAACCAAGGAGAAGCCAATTACTACACAGATCTCATGTCATAGTTAGAAAACCATTTGCCGTGAGTCCTGAAGTGTCCTCCATTCGAAAACTTGTAGTTTCAACGTTCACCGAACAATTTAGACAAAAATTTGCACGGTCAAAAACGTAAATATGATCAAAACAAACAATGAACCATTTACACATAATGTGCTGATGGTGTAAAAAATTTGTCAAACATTTTGATGATCAATATCCCAATTGCACAATATATCATTCAATTAAGGTTCACACCGGCAACTCACTTAGAGGCCTTTACGTGCCACATCACAAAGTATAAAACACTTGATATTCAGAGGTCGAAAACCCAGGAAAAATTTCAAATATTGTATTGGTACAGTGTCTCTGCTAAAATAAAAAATTTTTAGATTTACGCCACAATATTTTACAACCATTTGGACCAGCGAAAATTTCACGGAATATTGTTTAAATAGAAAGTGGAAAGGAAAACGACCTTCGACCAATGAGATCAATCGAAAACAACTCACGATCTCGCCCTCACTTTTACTAGAATGGAATTTTTTTCGCTTCGGAACGATCAAAACAAAAACCACCCAAATAGCCAATACGGGTTACCCCGCAGCACCGCCGGCTTCCTAGAACGGTGCCCATATGACTGCGGGCTTCTCAATCCTCAAGAGAGAAGAGTCGCTTACTCCCAAGGAACCAATCAGATTACTAGGCCGCAGGCGGTCTTTGCCGGTGTGTTCGGCCTAACCCCATTCCGTTAAAATTGTCTAATTTAAGTCATTTTATTTTGCTCAAATTTTCGCAATTTCCCGTGTTGCAACGTTAATCAAATTTTGAAAGGCACTCCTCGTCTGAAGATGCCAGTTTTCTAACCTACATCGAAGGAATGGGTTGAGCTGTCCTCGCGGTTTGTTCTTTCCGATATCGATTGGTTCGGTAAGACAATATCGCCTTCGCGTTGTGAACTTTGCTCAAATTCCCACAGCCATATTTCTGCGCTATGTACGATGTACCACTGTTTTAAGTCAAGTCAGATGAGGGTAAAAGGCACAAAATATTATTGAAATCAAACGTAGATTGATTCTAAATTTATAGATAATGAATATTTGGTTTACAACCGTTAAAGCCTTTGCAATGGCTGGCCCGATGCCTTCCTAGGCACAAAATCTACCCGTTAATTTCCTTTAACCCTTCTTTGGACCCGGTAATCGGATGGCATCTACACTTATCTGGTTTGGACGATGCTAAATTTTTAAAATTTTGCATAATATTTTTCTATATGCCTGATGTATAAATGTTACCAGTTTGCATTGTTTGCCAAATCCGGTGGAGTCTGTAAACAGTGGAAAATTCTAAAAATGTTTTTGCTAATGATAAATTTGTCAACGCTAGACTTACCAACCCCGGTTATATCACTCATATCCCTACTGGGTAGATCCACGGAGGTATATCCCACAGGGCAAAAAGAAATAAAAATGCGAAATGCCTACCTAAGAGAAGTGCTGGTTTTACCAGTTCACATTCC